>JAILXH010052864.1:5521-24019 GCA_023558415.1 Piaractus mesopotamicus | reverse complement strand
AACAGAAAGATTCTTAAAGAATGTGTAGCTGTCAAGAAGCCGTCCATGAGAAAAGGCAATAGACAAAAATTTGCAAATCAAACAAAGTAGCTACTTATGTTCTCAGAACAATAGCCACCACAGAGACCTCAACATAACTGAATGTGTTTGGGATTACTTGGATTGTGAGGAGCAAAAAATACAAAAATCAACGGCAAGCAACACCAGAACTATGGAAAGTGGGAAAAAAAGTTTGAGAAAGGCTGTACAGACAAAACGTTGACACATTCGGCCATTTGATGTTAAGCTTTCTTGAACCGTTTCGCTTTCCGCAGTACCAGTGTTGCTTGCCCTTGATTTCTGTTCATTGAGTGTGCACACCCAGGAGTTTGAGTTGTGAAGGGAAGTATGAATTGGATGCAACATAGGCAGCTTTATGGAGACTTGCAAGAATCCTCTATTAATCGGTCCAACATCTTTATTACAAACTAAGCTTAGATTAACTGAGTTATTTACAGTTGGTACAGACAGCTGGCATATTGCAGCCTTGTGAGGTGGTGCTGGGGGTGTTTTGCATTTGCATACTCTAACTGAAGTATGAAGACACGTCATCTACGCCTATAGCAGAGTTAAACCAAAGGGGCACTTCAGAGGCGGAAGTGACCTCAATAAAAATTATATTTTGACAGTTTGGAAAGATGTGTTCACATTTTAAGCAAAGCTGGTATGTTTTATTATTACAGAGCAGTGCATTTTAGCTAATTAGTTAATGAAAAAAAGGTCTTAGGGTGTAGATACTCTTTAACAGCTGTTTGACTGGAAATCAACGATTTCAACTAACTGTGGTCTTTCCTAAGTTGTTTTTTAGTATATAATCCACAGAGGAGCTTGTGAAAGTAGGGGAGCAATTTTTTTTTCCACTGAATCATTAATCTACATTTGAACACCTTGCTCCTGATTAAATGTTGCAGCAAAGAGAGGCATTTTCACTGATTTCTTTCTTAAGTGAGTTGTCTTACGGAAGGTTGATAAAACTACACAAAAATTTGATTTTGTTAAATTCGTACTCACACACTGGAAGTCAGAAATGTTTGCTTACCCTCTAATTAAATCTAAGAAGAAAAGAAATCTAATTAGCTCATGCCATAGGCTATTGTGAAGACATTAGGTGTATCTTCTGCAGCTCTGCCTTTGTCATGTCAATACCATAGTCAGACTGAGTGGAGTGGAATAAAGCAGAGTGGAGGGAATTTTTTTTCCCAAAGCAAGAAGCAACTTTAGAATGTGGGAGCATCAGGTTTCCCCACAATTGCTCTGGTACCGTTTCATCCCCCTGGTGTAACACATGCTAGATTCCTCAGCTCAGCAAATGGCACGCTTGATTTTAACATCCTGTTTGGTTTAACTTCAACTTTTGCGTGTCTCCTTATAGCAATGATTTTATTTGATTATTTACAGGTGGCAATGCATGTTTGCAGTGATCCAACAGATAAAATACAAATGTAGACAAACAAATGTTCTTTCCTCAAGCAGCATTCACATTATTGTGTAGAATTATTATGTCTTGCCCATTTACTTGAAAACAGCTGTTTTTTGCCCTGTGCCGTGTGCAAACCTGCAGTAGGTAGTCGCAGAAGTTTAAATTTGATACCACTGTGCGTTGACCTATAAATACATAGCCAGCTACTATAGACTTTTTTTTCTAAACCTGTCACTGTACTGTACTGAGGGATGAATAAAAAAACATAGCTTGCATTTTTGTTTTCTTGAATTATAGATTAATCAGTTTAAAAAATAGATAATTGTAATTGATGATTAGTGGTTTATCGCCTCAAGTGCTGGAGTAGTTAAATCTAGGCACAGTATAAAGCAGCATGTGATGCACACTTCATTTTTTATAATGTGAACACTGCTTAATGTGGTACTTGGGAGCAGTTCACCTTACTGCTTGTTCTGCATTGCTACTGGTTTAAAATTGGTTTCATAGCTACATGCTAATGATTATGAGCTAGGATTCAAATAGTGTTTTAAGAGCTAGCAATGGATATGCACTTCTGAACAAAAAATTGAGAATCCCACTACAGCACTACAGTCTTACTCTGGCCTCCTGAAAAGCTCACTTCAGTCACCTCATCAAAGTTGGCAACCTTGCTGGAAGACTTGATCAAGTCTCACCCAGTCTTATAAAGACATTGCCCTGATTGGTTGGATTAGCTAGAGCAGGTTGAAGTTTGAACTAATGGTGTTTTTGGAAGGTCCTAGGCAATCTCATAAACACTTCTCAGTTTACCACAAGGAAGTTGCCCTAGACACAGTCACAAATAAAAATGGTAAACAAGGGCAAGTTCTATGATATACATGTTTACAAGTTGCAATGTATCACCAGCTAGTACATTCTGTTATACCACATGATCAGAGTAGACCAACTTGGCACACATTATACCAAGTTAATGGTAAATGTTCCAGTGAATCTAAAGGCAATGGCAATTCCAAAAAGTCACAAAAAACAGCAGTGTTTGAATCTGCCTTCAACTAGACACAGTCACAAATAAAAATGGTTAATAAAAAATAAAAAAATAAAAAATGTTATTGATACATCCTAGTGGATGTACATGTTGTTCACATGAGAAATTAACCTGTTGAAAAATTAACCACCTAAACCTGATAGTCATGATTTGGTGGTGACAAATTTCCAAGGTTATGAGAAAATTCCCTTACTTAAAAGGCATGAATTTAGATAATGAAAACACACACAACACAAGATCAACATTAAAGCATAAAAATCAAAAGTTAATAATGAGTTAATGAGGAACATCAGAATGCACCATAACCTCTGCAGGAAGTTAACTGTGCAAGAAGTGCTGCTGTCCACGTGAGACATGTGGCTTGAAATGCTGGCACAAATTATTAGTGGAGAATGCATATTATGGTGTAGCTTAATCCAAAACTGTGCTTCATTTGTGTCCTTCTACTATTATAACTATTCGGACACAGCCTTAAAGGACCATTGCTAGGTAGGTTGCAGTAACTGTAGCAGTGTAATAATTCCGGAAACAATTAGCTGTGAGACTAAAGTTTTAGGTGCTTAAACAGAGCAGGTGAAAGTTTTGTGAAATTAGGTAAATGAAAACACAAACTGAAATTAAACTAATAAAATTATTTTACCCCAATGTATAGTTTGCTATAGTTTTCCAGCTGTGATATTTCAGTTTTGAACACAAGGCCTTACCTATTTCTCAGTATTTTCTCAGTATGTAATTGGTTAACAATAATTAATATTGTGATTCCCTGTCTGCTCATGCCCCCCAGTCAGTTGCATCCTCAAAATGTGTACAAAAAAGGTTGCTGCCCCATAAATGAGACGTGGACATAGAGCTTTGATTAAGCATCTTCTTGTAGCAGAGCCGTAGAAGTTTTTAGAGACACTGTGAACAGCATGACCTTATTATACAATGCTATCCATACACACACACACCCCATACATCCACACACACAGAAGATGTTCTCCACCAACAGTGGCTGGTTGTGGGTTTACTGTGCCAATTACCTGTCACCATATAGAAACACACACATGCGCATCCTGATGATCACACTTGAGTTGGTGCCCATCAACTGAATATTCATACCCTGACTTAAACACAGCATTAATGTATGACATTGGGTTGATCATGCAGTCACACACACCACTACCCTTTAGAGTGGTTGGCATTGAGCTGGCCATGCATACTTCCTCCAGTAACACTCATGACTGTGTGAGAGTGTGAGGATGATTAGACATTGCTGTCCTGGCACCACAGTTACCAGTTCAGTTCAATCTTGTTGCTGCTATTCCTGTACCCACAAGGCCAATGTTCTTGCACTTTGCTCTCCATTTAGGGACACTGAGTTCCCACAAGGAATAAAAACATTTACACACACACATGCACAACTGAATCACTGAAGACACTTACACACTCATGGGAAGATAACACTCTTGGCCAGGAGTCCAACAGGCTGCTTTTGATACCAGGGATGTTTTAAGTCATTTGCCCAGAGCAACCTTCAAGTGTCATAACTGTTAAAGATAAGATGTAGAGAGCTATTCACTTCTGAATTCTATTCTTGATTCTGGCACTCTTTTTTCTGCTTATTCTCTCTCTTTTACTCTCTCTTTCATTCCCACACACACATACCATTTGTAAGTAATTGGACAGTGTCACAATTCTGTGTTGTTTTGGCTTTGTAATCCAGCACTTTGGATTTGAAAGAATAATTACAAGGTTAAAATATAAGTGGGTAATATTGCTACTGTGATATAGTACACCACACTTTATGTACAACAAAATATTTATATTAAGATATACTTTTCTGAATATATCAGGGGTATCCTCAGTACTGAGAACACTGAGTAACTTTTGAGAAAGTGGAAATAACAGTGAATGCCAAGTGCATATACTGTACAGTAGCAGAAGTAGCTGATTTGGTCGGATGCCATTTTTTAAATGGTTTAATTTGTTCTCACCAACTGTTTCATTTTTTCCTCCTTTTCTTAAAGTGAAATGTTACATTTGGCGATTTTGGAATGTCAGAACATTCTGCATTATACCAGAGATTTGAAATACATAAATTTACTGTTATGAACAGTTTAGAATCTTGTCAAGCAAGTGCTCTTTCCAGTGGCTAATGCATACAGACACCTTCAGCACAGGTTTTCGTATATGGCACTGATTCTAATCCTAATGTTGTATTGGTTCAAAAACTCATCAAACTTTAAATTTTTCTTGAAATCTTTGCACATCAAAATGTTTTTCAGGACATCCAATGATTATTGATTGCCAACCACATCTTTCACATCTTTCATAGGCATGTGCTGTAAGTCCTTCAGCAGCTTAAGTTAAGACAATGACTGAAAGAAGGAAAAGACATTTTTTCATTTCACAGAAAATGTAGCTTTGTACCAGAGTAGCAATGTTAAACTATTGATGTGTGGTAGGTGAGAATCGAATACTGCTTTGTGCTGTTTTGGTAAGAGTGAGGGTGTGTAGTGCAGACAAAGTCAAAAGCCAACTAAATTGAAACAGAATAAACGAACTCTGGGAGATCTAGGAATAATACATTGTGGGTTTTGGAATGCATCAGTTTTTCTTTAAGGCTGAAAGTATTATTTTGTTGTTCATTACCATGATCTACAAAGCTGTTTAATATCGCTGCCCATATGGGAAAAAATATATTGCAAATGTATATCAAATACATTTTTGCAATGTATAAAAAAATGGGTTTAAAAAGTATTTATTACATATATTTTTACACTTGATTTATTTGTAATTATTTCTTAATTGTATATTATTTCAATTGTATGTAGTTTTAACAAAGGTTACAGATATAACTAAATATACTTGAGCTGAATGAACAGTACTAAATTTGCATTAACCTTGTATGTATGCGGTAAGACAGCACTCACAAAATGTTTTAAACTAAACGCATTTTAAATTATATTTGGTTAATATGGCAATATATTCTGAAAAACATTTTAGTGTTTAGAATGTATTTTGACATGGACTGCAATGTATTTGAAATACACATATATATATGAAAAAATGTTCATATATTTTTTTCCATACGGGTAAACTCTCTGGTGTGTTCTTGCTTCTTAACAAAGTGCCAAGCACTTGATTTTGATAGAGTTTTAGCTTAGTCTGTTTTTGATTTATTCTAATTTTAGCCCCATTGTGGCCTACTTTATGTGAGCCTTCTTTGGTCATGCTAAGAGTCAACAGCAACAGACGTCTTATACAAATGTCACATGTGAATTAATTATGAGATGTCACACAGCTGGCCAAGTGACAGTTTAACAACTTATTATCTTATTATGCTATTATTTTTTGGTCAGCTGAAATGAGAGGTATGTATAAAAGGCTGTAGTTCTAAAATGGTTTACTCAGCATATATGCAAATACTTTCGAATAGAATGCTGACATTATGCTGTTTAAGCGCATAATGTTTCATTTCAAATCCATTGGGCTTTATCCTTCCATTGTGTATTTTTCTGTACTCAGTGTTTACAGGCTTTCTTACATTAGCTTCTACTCTGAGAAAGTCTGGTATGCACAGTTTGTTGTGCTCTTCAAAATTACCTTTTCCCCATAAAAAGGGATGGTTCTGTGAGACCTCAATGCAATATCTGGATGAATCATAGTGTAGTATGCTGACTTACAGTGCTCCACAAAATAAAAAAGGATCTTACACTGATAGTATAAAAGAAATCTAACCTTTCAGTTAGATAATATTATTTAAAAAAGAGATGTGCTACAGTTATTGGTGCCCCTATATTTAATCATTTTTGCATCGTCCCTTTTTTGTGTATTCAAATATTTGCTTCGGAGCACTGTTCTATTGAAAGGTTCAATCATGACTAATGGAGGCAGTCAAATTTTAATCTAAAATTTGCTCGTTGGAGTCCAGGATGCTATTCAAACATGATTCCCAGGGCTTTTGGAATTTTGGAAATTGTTCCAAACACCACATATCAGAATCAGATCAGAATCTTTTATTTGCCAAGTAAAACCCCATTTCCAAAAAAGTTGGGATGCTGTGCAGCATGTAAATAAAAGTAGGATGCAATGAAATGCAAAATATGTAAACCATATTTTTAAAGGAAAATACTACAAAGACCACATAACAATTATATGCTCATTTTGAATTCCAAAAAAGCTGGGACGGGGGCATGTTTACCACTGTGTTCCATCAGCTCTTCTTTTAACAAACTCTGTTTGTTAAAAGGAGGACACCATTTGCTGTTGTTTTGAAAGTGAAATATTTTCCCGTTCTTGTTAGATATAGGATTTCAGCTGCTCATCAGTTCAGAGTCTCCTTTATTGTATTTTTCATTTCATAATGCGCTAAATGTTTTCAGTGGGTGACAGGTCTGGACTGCAGGCAGGTCGGTTTAGCGCCTGAACTCATGAACTGCTAACACGGTTTGTAAACAAACAGTAGAGAAGGCGAAAAATTAAGCTACTCAGCTGCTCTGCTGTAATGATGCAGCTAATAAGGTGGTCTTTTGCCACTGTAGAAGACACTTAGCGTTCACACTATAAATGTTATATAGTCATATCCTAATGTGGTTTGATTAATCGGATCACAGTGTGTCTCCAAAATGCACTGTACCCCATTCACAGCTGTACTTAGATGCTTAGATCGCAAAAACTAAACTATATACTAAATGCCAGTGCACAGGACAGCAAGTCAGATGATGCTTTTTTATGCATATTTAAGTGGCAATTTGTTGACAGAAAAAAGGTCTTCCAGAGAAATTGATATTTGCCCTTTAGCCTGATATGCTTTCACAGGAGAAAAAGCATCACTCGCTCAAAGAACAGCACACCACCCATTCTCTAAAGCAGGGGTAACAAAACATTTTGTCTTGGTGGCTCTGAAGTGCAGTGTTTGTACTGGGTCAAGGACCAAAAGACAGAACAATATACAAAGAAGGTAGACAGACCTCACTTTGAATTTGAAAAGAAATATTTTTAGAACATTACACTGTATTTTGTATCTAAATAATTAAAAATAAATCTAAGGAAAATAAGAATTTAATAAGTTATCAGCAGTATAAAAAAAGTAAAAAATGTAACTTATAAACAGATTTTATTCTTCAATTTCTTTTGTCTCATTTTATGGTTTTTGCAGTGGTCACCAACCCTGGTTCTGGAGATTTACCTTCTTGCAGAGTCTAGTTCTAACCACAATCTACCGCTGCCACACCTTCTTCAACTAATTAACTTCTTCAGAAGTCATTAATTAGCTGGCTCAGGAGCACTATTGGTGGAGGGGGGAGGGTTGGTGAAGTAGATCACCAGAAAGAGGGTTAGTGATTGCTGCTTTAGGAACTCTTATGAGGTGACATGCAGAGCAGACATTTCAAGTAATTCATTCACATGGGAATGATAAGACACTACAGCAGTGCTCACCAAACCTGCTCCTGGAGATCTACCTCCTTGCAGACTTTATCTCCAACCTAACAGACCCTACCTGATGTAATTATTGCCTTTAAAAAATCCTTGACTAGCTGAAGGAAGTGTTTTAGATTTTGATTGGAGGTGAAACCTGCAGAAAGCTAGACCTCCATGAGGAGGGTTGCTGACCACTAGTGTATATGTACTGTTCACTTTATTACAGACATCTACTTTCTTGATGTATATTTTGAGGAGATATAGAGAGAGCTCATCTATTACTGCACAGTTTGTGTTAGTCATCCTCTGCTCTTTCATCAGTGGTCAGTTTCTGGCCACATCACTGTTAGCTGGATATTTTGGTTGGCAGTGACACTGAGTTGTTTAAAAGTCCAGCAATCCTGCTGTGATATCGACTCAGCGTAGGGCACATACACCCAGCCCTTTGCAGATAAAGTTGGACATCCCTGCACTAACATGTTACTACTAGTGTCACTGCTGTGCTGAAAAAAAAATAATACTGCAGTATAGTAATACAGTACAATTACTTAAGTATTTTCAACTTCTGGTCAGTAGACCAATGTAGATGTCCTGAAAGAACAACAGCCAATGCAGTTTTTATTAGGGACACTCAAATCATTCAAGTCGCTGGAGCAAAATGCATCAATTGCTCTAATTCAATTACATTTTTTTGAAACCTTGGTTTTTCCACGTGACCTGACATAACGTCGTGTAATGATATCAGGCATGTTTATATATTAAAGCTGATAACTTGCTCAATTCCAATCCATAAATCTGATGTGTATAACTTTAGAGAAGAGTAAAAAATAGAACAATAAATGTATCTCTCTCTCTCTCTCCTACATTAACAAACACCCCAAATGGTATTTAAAAAAGTAATAATTCTTAGTTTTTTTCAGTTCTTTTAGCTTTTTTGTACATTAAGAGAAATCTTTATTACAGCTTAATCGGATGCGTTTCACAAGTGAAAGCTGAACTGACTATAAGCTGCCATCAGCATTCAGAAGGTCACATATTTGTATACAGGTGCTTCCCTGGGTAGCAGCAGGGTTTCATGGCATGATGGCCTTGATGCAGAGGGTCTTCGGGGAGCAAATAGAACACACTCTTGCCAAGCACAGCTGAGACTTTCTCTTTTAGGCACAGATTAGCCAACCTGAATCCACATAGTCAGACAGAAACTATTCTTCCTAATGAGTTTTTAATTAATCACACAAATAACTGTTTAGTGTTACTGACCAAGGTGCTTTTGTGTGTGAGTATGATGTCACAGTGGTCAAAAACACCACAAATGATTATACTGCTCTGTTTGCCCGGCAATCAGAGTTGAATGCATTTCATTGAAATATTTTACAAGATAAATTTATCCGCTCCACTAATAGAGAAGGATGCAAACACTGTGAAGTTGAAAAGGGATGTGCTAAATGATACCTGTCTCAAGCTGTCTAAATTGTACACATTTATAAGCGGCTCATTGTGTATTGCTGATGTTGGCTGTTCATTTTGGCTTCTAATAAGTTACAGGTTAAATTACAGATACTTTTTTCCGCATTCTCAATCTTGGAGTCTGTCTCACCATGCAGTATTTCTTGCTTAAGTGACGATAATGCTATTGCAGAGAAAAATCGCGTTTTGTGAACAAATTCTTTGATTGTGAGATAAAATCGTTGGTAATTGAATGTTGAATGTGACATGCTCTACGGCGATCGATTTAGTGCCTTTGTCACCAAGACAGCCTAGGATAAAGTTGTGGCAGTGTCAGAAATTTTGCTCCTTACCCAGCTAACATTAAGCTTGGTTTGATCTAATCCTGGTGGCAATGGTGGCAGCATTGCTTTTTTACCGTGATAAATGCTTTACTTTGTACATATTTAAGTAGCAAGATTTCTTTTTCCTATTCCCTACAGCTTCTTTATGATCATATGTGATCTGTCGTCTATTTGGTCAGATTCTGAGGAAGAGTGTGACAACAGGCTGACATTAAATTCTGAGTCTGTCTAAGCGAGCCTGCCTAAACTTTTTGGTCAGCAGTTGTGACAGTGGAACAACTAAACAAATTGTAAATAGTTAAGCAATAGAACTCCCAAGGTTGTGTGTTACTGCATATAACCTACTCCTTGTCATGTTTTACTGCTGAATTATTCTGTTCAATTCCATTCTGTTCTATTTTATTAAACTTCACTGGTCTTTACTCTATTGCAGGTTTGCAGTTTGAGCTGAGGATGGCAGGAGACTCTCGTGTCCACATGGACCACGACATGGAAACAGGAGTGACACCTAGAGAGGTCAGAAAGTTTTCACCATATTACAGCCATACTACATTCAAAATATGTCAAATTATTTCCATCATGCTTTACTTTTCCTGAAAAATTTTGCTCTTTATTACTCTTTCTTTTGTGCCAATCTAAATTTTTAGATAAAGGTTTCTTTTGGAACTTTGTTTTGTTTATATACAGCACATTGCATTTTTAAGTTCCTGTTGACCAAAAGTTTCAGATTTGTGAGGATCTGCTGCTGTTCAGGAGGTTATCTAGCAAAGAAAGAGTAAGAGGACACTTTCAAGACCATTAATCTGAAAGATATCGGAGTGATCAAATTAAAAATGTTTTTATAATAAAACTACTTTATGATAACTGACGGGGATAGGTTGTGTCTTGATTACTGGGTGTCTAACACAAAAACATTATGACGTTGACTGCACAACTAGAGGAGCTAAATGCTGATAAACACTCCACTGTCTAAAAGAACTGCTCAAAAGTTGTTTTTTGTAATGATCACTGACACCCCAAAATATTAAGGCAAAATAGGAAAGATACACTAACAGCTGTAGATCCCGTAGTGATGAGGACAACTTCTGACTGCTTTGTCATATTTCTACAGCTTATTTATTTGTTTTTTAAGGATTTAAAGGAACTGCTTTTCACGTTCTCATCATTTGTTGTTGTTTTCTTTCTTTAAGTGAACAGACAGGATAAACACATCAAAAATAGTTAAACATCAGTGTATGACATACATTGAAGGCAGACCTCAAACAAAAAGCTTTTTTTAAATTATTTTTCTCACTGTTGATTAAAGAGTTTTTGATCATTTTATTGGTCTTCTAGGCACTTGAATAATACTTAACATTAAACTAATTACCTAACCTTAACTGATCTCTCTCTCTCTCATCTCTCTATCTCACATTCAGCAGGTGAAGAAACTCCCAAAACACTTGAGAGAGGCGCAGATCTCAACAGATCGCACTCATCTGATTACAGAACCAGTGAAAAAACCCCGGCAGCGTTATGTGCAAAAAGATGGCAAGTGCAATGTGCACCATGGCAATGTTCAGGAAACCTACCGCTATCTTAGTGACCTCTTCACAACTTTGGTGGATTTGCGGTGGCGCCTCAGCTTCTTCATCTTTACTCTGGTCTATGTACTGAACTGGCTCTTCTTTGGGTTCCTCTGGTGGCTAATTGCACTCATTAGAGGGGATCTTTTGCACATGAATGAGGAAGGATGGACCCCATGTGTGGAGAACCTCAATGGGTTTGTCTCTGCTTTCCTCTTCTCTATCGAAACAGAAACGACTATAGGCTATGGTTATCGGGTGATTACAGAGAAATGTCCGGAAGGAATCATCCTTCTCCTGGTGCAGGCCATCCTGGGTTCCATTGTCAATGCCATGATGGTGGGCTGCATGTTTGTAAAGATTTCACAGCCCAAGAACCGTGCTGAAACTCTCATGTTCTCACATAAGGCTGTGATCTCAGTTCGGGACAACAAACTGTGCCTAATGTTTCGTGTGGGAGACCTGCGGAACTCCCATATTGTGGAAGCCTCAATTCGAGCCAAGCTGATCCGCTCAGAGCAGACCAAAGAGGGTGAGTTCATCCCGCTCAATCAGACGGACATCAACATCGGCTTTGATACAGGGGATGATCGCCTCTTCCTGGTGTCGCCCCTCATCATTTCACATGAGATCAATGAGAAGAGCCCATTCTGGGAAATGTCACAGGCACAGATGGAGAAGGAGGAATTTGAAATTGTGGTGATTCTGGAGGGCATGGTAGAGGCCACAGGTATGGTCATCATGGGTGTGGGGATACTTCTATTGTATTTGCAAAAGTAATATCAAATGTAAAAGAGCTGAAATTATATTATAATCTATTTACCTCTATCCTAACTTTTTCAACATAAGATTAAGCAAATCTCACTGATTCAATTTGTATAAATCAATGTTAATTTTAAATAATTTACTGTTCACTATTCAAAGTTTCAAGAATGTCAATCAGACTTTATTGCCAGTTATTGCCATTTCAGTTAGGAAAGGGACCAGAGGGGAGAACTCATTTCCCACAAGAGGCTGGAACAAACTGTACTGACAGTGACTGAGAGCTATATTAAAGCACTGCTAAATTGGGCAGATTCAGTTGCATAGTCAAGATGTTTACAATGGGGTGGCCAGGTTAGAACTGAATTTAGTGGAATTCTTCTGTGCTTATATTAGGCCAACTTTATTAAAAAAATGTTTAATTTGGTTAATCACATTTTAAAAAAACAACTAACACTGATTTTGTTCCTGTTATTACTAATGTTCAGTGTAAAATATTTACTATACTGTATGACTGGTTAAAATCTTCAGTCATGTGATCCACAATTAGCATGACATGAAACAAAGCAAAAAAACTATACTATATTGAGGTAAACATTTATTTAGATGTTTGTAACTGTGCTTTTCTAATGTAGAAGGCTGCGTCTTTAAGCAAAACGGACAAGGCTGACATTATAGTTTTGACAAGTGTTTGACGAGTAACTGCCCTGATGGCAGATTTGCATGCTACACCATGTTCATGTTACACCATGAAGTGTAAACGTTTACACAGGGTACATAGGAGAATATTTATCTGGTGACTTCTTTATTGATAATATATATCATATCACATAATGGCTGACTGTCTCACTTTCTATAACTGGGGTTGCCTGAAGAGTGGACATACTTCACACTTAGGTGCCACCAGGTGGCACTGGCCACCTCTGCCCCAAGTTAGATTAATTTGGGATCTAGAGACAGGGACCTTATAACCCTCCCTAGGTCATTATTTTCTGATACATATCAAATGGAAGCCATTATCCCTCATGTGCTAAGAGTCATAAAATCTGATTTACATGTAATGAATCTGTCATGATACAAGCACAGGGTAAGAAAAATTTTCATGGGAGAGCTTAATGAAAGCGCCTTAATCCTATGTTCACATTACCACCCTGAAGTGGCACAAATCTAATTTTTTTTATGAAATAAGCCCAAAACACAACCAGCGACTAGTGATATTTGTACATGACTTTACAGAACAATTAAGCCCAAAGTCACTTGTAATAAGTGGAGTTGGCAACTGTGCTGTAATGACAACACTTAGGTCGGAATTCATGTGAAGTTTTTTTTCATCGCGCATGCGCCATCTGTGGTGTTCAACGTGGCAGCAACACATAACCTGAAGTTAGAGCCAGTAAACGGTGGAAAAGCAATGCATCTGACCTTTGTCTCACTCTAAAGCTATGTTCACACTGCAGACAAATTAGATTTGTTTCTCAGAATCAGACCTTTTGAGGCGACTGTTTGCATTGTTATTTGCAAGTGATCAGAAAACTTCAAATCTTTTTGTCAGAAGATCTGACAGGTCAAGACAAGATTTTTCACAAATTTGTACTATAAAAGCAAATCTTGTCTTAATTTAGGAATCTTATCTTCTCTTACAACATCTTATCTCGTCAGAAAATCTTAACTTACTCCATCAAAGTCAACATTCAACGCTCACGTCTGTTACCTAGCAACCGACTATACAGGCACAGTTGAAATGTAAACGCGTAATCAAAATAATCATCTTAGTTAGCCAGACAGCTAACGTTAGCTACCGTTACTGATGGAAAAAAAGTAAAAAAAAACAAAAAACTAAAGTGTCATGAACTTCAAGCTAAGAATACTGTGAGAGCACTTTGTGCTGTTTATCAGAGCGTCAACGCTCTCCAGATTGTCTTCATTTCTCAAACTCTTTAGCCGAGCGCGTTAAAGTTATTCCTCCTAATAAACAGTCACACGTTCAGATGTTCACCACCATCACTGTAATATTATATCTGACAAGTTTTCCTCAACATCAACACACAAAAGTAATAAGTGGAGATCGTGTCTGCAGTGTCTGGAATTTTTAAAATGCTGTTAGAAAAAAACTCAAGTCAAATCACATTTTTCAATGCAGATAAAAGTAACATCATTATGCTAGTTATAGTGGACTATGCTGCCTGTCACTGCATAAAATGACAAAAACAGATGGTTAAAACAGAAGTTAAGACAATTCTGGAGTTGTCTTAAAGTTAATACAGAATTTAGGAAATTTTGTGTAGTTAGGATGTTTCTGTAATACTGTTTTCTTATCTGCAGTTAGAATAAGATTATGAACTTAGGAGCTGTTGTTCTGTAATAGCTTCTGTTGTAAATTCAGTCCTAACTGAAGTTGTCATGGTGACTAAACAGATAAGATTTTAGACTTAAGATATTTCTGTAATACAGCCCCAGATCGGGTAGACATCACCAACTTATCTGCAGGGGTTGCTGTGGTAACAATGTAACTACGTTGCTAGCTACGCTGGTGACGCGGATTTCAAATGCGGATGCAGGAGAGATGGAGGTAGCATGCATGAATCTTTGGCACTCTTCTTGAATCCCAGCCCTTCCATCACTCTGGATTTGACATTGTCGTTGTTTGTCGAATTGTGAAAGACACTTTGAAATCCAATTTGATTGGCCAGAGCGTCCAGGCTGAGACACATCTGTAAAAATCTGATTGAAATTGCATTTCAAACCATCTCCAAATGTGGTTTGGATCCGATTTGTAAATATTAGATTTCAGATGTATTTTTGCTGTCCAGACTATCAATAATCAATTTGTATAAAATCTGGATATGGCAAAAATCTGATTTGGGCTGGCAGTCTAAATATAGCCTAATAATAAATAGCTGAGACCTGCTCAGAGTTAATTATCTTTGCTACAATGGCTTGTTCTGCTAGTTAGTTTGTTTGTGGTTCATTTATGTGTTTATGAGACATTCGTGATTCACATGTACACATGTTTCAGGACAGGTTCGTTCACATTAATGACAGATTCACTACACAAATGTAAACCAATACGTTAGAAAGATTGGATCTGAGCAAAAAAATTGGAATTGAGCTATGAGGCTTGTAATGTGAATGTAGAGATTTTTAGCACTGTGATTCTGAATTAATGAAAGAAACCAAACTCTAAAACCAACGAGAATTTCACAACAAATTTTCCACGAACATGCTATGGAGTAATCACCAACTTACAACTTACTATGGAGTAATCACCAACTTACAAACAAATATCATTTAGCAAGAATTGAACGAAAATTTCACTGACCTGTACATATGTAAACTGTTAAGATTCGTAAGTCATTCAGAGTGATTTAATGTGAAATGCAACATTCTAGAGAAACTTGTACTGTCAGGATTGTTCACAGTGGTGTTTATAGGAACCAGATGTCTGAAGAGTTTAATGTCTCTAAAAGCTACAGAACGTTATTACATGAAATATTCTAAATATGTTACTGGATGCAAGGGCGCCACGAGGGATTTCGGGCCCCATGTAAAGATATCACACTGGGCCCCATCACCCACCACCACAGGCCACTCCAACCCTGAAAATATAACACTGTGCAGACATGCACAGAAATGTGCTGAAGGCCAGCTTTTACAAAGTTTTAATATAATTTTAATGGTAAAATTTTCAAATCCCATATTTGAAAATGAATTGTGGAAAAATAATTATGATGTTCAGATTCTTATAATTGAATAGGATTTATTCATTTTTCCTTTTTCATAATAAAAAAAAAATGAAACTCTCACAGACCCCCTGCAAATACGCCAACTGACACTTTATTCAACACAATGCTGCTCACTTCCTTCTTCAGCTGGGAGTAGGGCTGGCTAATTGGTAGGGGTGTGGGATGGGAAGACAGGGCTGGTTCATTGGTAGGGGTATGCGGATGGGGAGACAGCGCTGGTTTATTGGTAAGACTGTGGGGATGTGCGTCGTGCTGTGACTTTGATGTTTGTAATTTTTAGACCCTAATTAGCTCTCAGCAGTTTCAATTCACAAAAAGTTTAAATAGGCATTAAAAAGGGACTAAGTGGGAGCTGATCATCTTAGTTACAAGTAATGATAATTTACACGTTAACATTTTGCATACATCATTCGAAGAAAGAAATTATACACATAAAAACGAAACTAAATTTGCCGCCCACAAGACTTAATTCGCTTTCTTTTCACATTTCAGACTGTTAGTTAAAGTCTGCCAGATTAAGGTTTTCAAAAGTTTGATTTATAGCTGGTCAAACTGTAGAATTTTACAGAGCAACAAATAAGAATAAAGAGTTTACTGCCGTCATGTCATGCGACATATTAATCATTAAAATGGCAAATTTCGGTGAAAAAAGACAAGATTGCATTTGAATGTAATCCTGCTGGTAATCACACCTCTTTTTATAATGTACCTGTAATCTGATTACTGCCTTTTTAAATGTAACTAACAGTTTTTTTTGTATCCCGATCACATAATGCTGTTACATGTATTGCATTACCCAAACCTTCTAAACCAGCACTACTCACTGCCAATACAGAGGCTCTCTGCATGTTTACTTTTTGCCAAAAACAAGAAAAGAAAAAAACATTAGTTTTATAAGTACATTGTAAGTAAAATATTCTATTTTGCCAATATTTTATTTTATTTTTTATACGTTTTGCAGATTTTGCTGTTACAGTCATTATTAAAAGTTTGGGTGCCCCAAAATTTAATTTTGTTGATTTTTTAAGTGAACACACTTCTGCAGTTTTCAAGGCACAGATACTTTTTATTTTTCCACATAAAATATGGTCTGCGCAAATGTTATGGCATATTTTATATCCATGATGTTTAATTCATCTCAGAAGATGGTCCTTTCCCCAGTAGTGAAAGAACAAATTGCCCCAACTACAGTAGTTGTAGCAGCATTCATTGGACTGGCATGTTTTTTTTTTTTGCCACTGGCACATGCCAGTCTCAAGTGGCATATATTTTTGAAGAGTTGAATGTTAATGTTTATATATAATGTTAGATGTTATTTGTTACAACGGTTCTTATAGCTATAATTAAATAAACACAAGTGAAAAACAATTTCAGCAAGATAGCTTTAACTACGTTAAACAGTTAAACAGAAAAATACTAAGTTAAACAGGAAAACTGCACTTCAAATAACAATGTTCATTTTCTGAATGTTGTGTGATATGTGTATGTCAGATTACAAGTACAATTCAGCAGACAAATGTAGCTCATAGAGATGAACATAGACAACCATCTGTGAAAAGAATGGTTTTAATACAGCCAGAATAGTTACCTTTATTGTATCCTGGTCATGCTTATATTATTGAAACATGTTTAATTGTCCCTGTTCATAACCCGTGCTTGAGTGTAAAACAATATATTTTGCAAACTGTAAAGGCAAACTAGGTTCAAGAAATGAAATGGCCATGGGTCAGAGAACTTGTCACTTTAAAATCAGTTGATTAATAGATAACCTGAGATCTACCCACCTGTGAACTTAAAATTGCAGAAGCCAAGCAGAAATTCCAGAAGCAAAGGAACATTTCAGCAAAGTCAGTGAATAGAAAAAATATAGCAAAGTTTCTTAAAATGCTAGCAAGGATCAGAAACAGATGACACTTTGTTCATCTTTTGAAAAAAAAAATTATATTATTGAATTCTTATTACTTGTATTTGCAACATTTGTCCCTTCCTTTCTTTCTTTAATATAACTCTGAAAACTTCATAATAATCATTTACTCAGAAAAGGTCATAAACTAGAAAAATATATATCTATATCTAAAGCTAAGGTTTATACAAAGCTTAAAGCAATTAGTTCCATGAATGTTCCACTGGGTACCTCTGAGTGGAACATGCCTGGAGCAACATTTATGTCACTATCACCCCTATTCTGTGTATGCATCATGATTAGTGATGTTTCCCTGTCAATATCTGAACTACTTTGATGTTTTAAGCAGACACTGTCCATTTCATGGAAAACAATCAGTATGACAACATAATGGAAAAAAAGGGCAATTGATGTTTTGCTCTGTTGTTGTGCTCTCTGAATGACTTTCACTGACAAAATATTTCTTTTGCCAGTATAAAATACTAAAAATATTTAGTGTTCACACTAAAAAAAAAAAAAAAAAGAAAATTCAGCTCAACTTAAAATTATAAGAGAATTTAATACACAGATTAACTTACTCAACAATTTACCCATCTTAAACTTCAAAGTGTAGTTAAATGTTCTGACATTTCTGCATCTCAGTTAGGTAAACAATACAAAATACATACACAATTCCCCCACTAGATTTTTTCCAGATTTATTGTTTTAACTTAAAAAAGTAACATTAGCTTAAAAGGTAAATATTATAGCTGATGTAAAATTTTAAGTTGGACATCAGATGATAACTTCTGTTGATTGACTATTTGATGTTCAAGTTACAAATTT
>JAILXH010052841.1:9732-22841 GCA_023558415.1 Piaractus mesopotamicus | reverse complement strand
TCTCTCTCTCTCTCTCTCTCTCTCTCTCTCTCTGTATTTGCCTTTATTAAGCCTAACGCTATGCTGTTGCCATATAACAGCATATAATCATTAGTATGTTCTTACTTTCATAGTTATAGACATACATTTGTCCAGAAGTATTCAGACACTCCTTCTAATTCTAATGAATTTCACTTGAATAAGCTTTTGAAATGAGTGGCATTTGTGATCCAGAACTAATCATCAAACATCAGTACCTGACCTCACTAATGCTTTTGCGGCTGGATCCAATTAAGTCCTCACAGCATTGTTCCAACATCTAGCATGCAGACTCCCTTGATTTCATAAGAAAGTCCAATAGGCAGGTGTCTACAAACCTTTGAACGTACAGTGTAGGCAAACAACTGAATTTTGCTGAGCCGATCGCAGAGACTGTCACTGACCAGTCTCATTGTACAGACGCCCAGTTGACTTCTACTCATAAAAATCTGTTGCAAAGCTTAAGGTTGATTTATGGCTGGTTGAGGTTAAAATCAGACAATAAATCCTGTAGTGTGCACTTAGCTGAACACTCATTCTGTAACACAGGTGGAGCAGTTCTGGCGTTTTTACAGTCACATGATCAGACCAGGCGATCTGACTGGCCACAGTGACTTCCACCTGTTCAAAGAAGGAATCAAACCCATGTGGGAGGTGCGTACTTCACAATATACATATATTAATAATATGAAGTACAATTTTTTAAAAATCCATCATCTGTTTCTATGTCTATGCACATTGCAGTTTATGCTAAATGAAGATTGTTCCCCATTCATTCCCCACTTGATATTTTGCACTGGAATAGTAATCTTACATGCTATTCTATTATGTACAAACATATCTACATCATATACATGTACTGTAAGAAATGCAACTAGTTTTTATAGTTTTCTTATTTTAATGCATTTTGCATTCTGAAGAACTGTTTATTATAATTATAGCTGGTGACAGACACCAATATCAAATACGTGGTGAATAAAATTACTTGTGATATTTTGCTAATATTTGCTAAGGATCACTGACACTGAAAGAGGAGAAACATTATTTAACAACGTTATTTTATTTCTTCACTCTCTCTTTAGGACGATGCTAATAAGAGTGGGGGGAAGTGGATAATACGGCTGCGTAAGGGTCTAGCCTCGCGCTGCTGGGAGAATTTGATCTTGGCTATGTTAGGGGAGCAGTTTATGGTGGGCGAGGAGATTTGTGGAGCTGTCGTCTCTGTACGCTTCCAGGTACCACAACACTGAAATAGAAAACCCCATCACTCAATGATTTGTCTGTTTAGGTTCCCTCCACCAGTCAAGGAATCTCGCTGCAGTCCCTGGAGACCCACTGCTCAGTGGTTTTCTATATTTTGTGAACTTGACTAACCGTTAAATGCCTATGAAGACCTGTGACCAAATGATATAATTTTGGCATGCTGCATGCTTTATCTAGTTGAATGGAATCATTTACAATAGTGTAGTCTTGCATCTATGTACATTTTTTGTTAATATTCAGATTTTCAGTAGCACTGCAATACAATAGAATAAAAATGAACAAACAATTTATGATGCAGTATAATCATTATAGTTTTTTTAATTTCCAGAAATCATCCAGCCTTTTCTGAAAAAGGCCCTCAGGGATATCTTCTGTAAAATGCAGAGTTTAGTGTTATTTGTTATCAGCTAGAAGCCCTTAATGAGTTAAGCTGGGTTTGTCAGAGATGACCAACCCAGCCTAACTCTGCAGAAACTCTGATTAAGTTCTGAATATGTGTTTAGGAGGATATCATATCTATCTGGAACAAAACAGCAAGTGACCAGGCCACTACTGCTCGCATCAGAGACACACTGCGCCGAGTCCTCAATCTGCCCCCAAATACCATCATGGAGTACAAAACACACACTGACAGCATCAAGTGAGTTACTACACACACACACACACACACACACACACACACACACAGTCTCAACCTGCCCCCAAACAGACAAGCGTGGAATACAAAACACACATACTAGCTTAATCAAGTTACACTTCCCATATAGTACTGGGCAGCTTTTGTTTTTCTAAAGTAGTTTCTGTGTGTGTGTGTTTTCAGGGCCTGGGAGGATTTCCATGGTCTCGTAAACGCTAGTGGTGGCCGCTAGCTCTTCATCATGTGCAAAAAATGCAAAGGGGTAGGATCAGTATAGCACCCCAATAATACACTGTAGTTCTACAATCGGCAATAAAGTCAGCTCCATAATTATTGGTGCATAAAAATTATGTGAAAAAATGTATGTGGTTCATTTTTTTCTTTTAAGAAAACCATATGTCAAAATTATTGGCATCCTTGTATTTGGTACTTCGTGCAACCTCCTCTGAAGAGGAATCTCCTGATCAGTCCTGTCCTGCTGGAACATCTAACTACAGCCCAATTTTTTTTTTCTCCCAATTTTCAGTCATATCCAATTCCACCCACTAGTCAGGACTTCCCGAGTCACACAATACCGTCAGCGCTGGGAGGGTGAAAGCTAGCGCAGGCTTCCTCCAGACCTGTGAAGCCAGCAACTGCATCTTTTCGAACTGCCGTTAACGCAATTAGACAGCTGAACCCGCTCGGAGGAAAGCACCAATCGCCAGTTCTGTTACATCAGCTAACAGACGCCTGTGCTGATTAGCATTGCACTGAGCTACGGGGGGAGAAGGGGGGCCATCCTACCCACCCAAAGAGAGTGAGGCCAGTTGTGCTCTGTTGGACTCCTGTCCATAGATGACTGTAGCCTCACGAGGGATCGAACTCAAGATCTCCTGATGATAGGGCCAACGCTTAGACGGTTGTGCCACTTCGGAGCGAGTTTCGTTTGACAGAGCTCATGATGCCATGTATCCTAACAAGGTTTCTAGGGCATCTGGGGGAAAGCAGCCTCAAAACATCACACTCCACCATACTTAACATTGGAGTTTACCCCCTTTCCTGTATAACCAGACTTATTTTCACAGCAAGCCTACCTTAAGTGTCCGGTGCATCTGAGTGTACGTTTGTCTCTGACTGTAGTTGTGGTTAGATGAATGAAAAGGCCTTCCTCTGGCATGCCTTCTGAATAGTTTTCTGGTATGCAGGTGGTGTATAAATTTTGGATACTTGGTAACCACAAAATGCTACCATCTTCTGCAAATCTCCAACCAAGATCCTTTTTTTTTATTTGGTCTTTCTAACAGTCCTCCTCACTGTGCATGTTCTAGACTTTTGAATTACAGTTTATTTCGGCACTTTTAGATGTGTAAGTATTTTTAAAAGCCTTTGACTGATTTACTTTTTATTTCATTTGTGTGTTCGGTAATCTTCCCCATGTTATTGAAAGGAATTGGGCTTCTATGTCACCACATATTTAAACCCCAGTGACAAAAAGTGAAATATAAATGGGAAGACTTTCAGTTAAATTTTGTTTATAAGAATTGTGATGGATGCCAATAATTGTGACAAATGACTTGTTGATTTATTAAGGTTTTTTGTTTCTATTTGACTTAATTTACGTGAATTAAAGTTGAGAATTGAAAGAGAAATTCTTTCATATTTTAAGAGAGGCTGAGCTAATTAACCACAAAGACATTTTTCTTGAACTTTACCAAGGGTGCCAGTAGTTATGGAGCTGACTGTACCCGGGGCTAAACAATTTCAAGATCTGCTTGTTATTTTTCTTTTCTTTTCTATTTTTGTTGTTTTAGTCATTAGACAGTTGATCAGTTATATGAAGTGTACTCCTTCTTGATTGTACCTCTTGTCTAAATAATCTATAGACAGTTCACAAGCTCCATGTTATTATATTAAATTTTTACACTTAATACTTGTCAGAGGTGGGTAGTAACTAGTTACATTTACTCAAGTACGTGAACTTAAGTAAAATATCTATTGATTTGTACTTTTCTGAGTATATAAATCATAATACGTTTACCTCTACTTAGGTATGTTAGTGAACAAAATAATCAACTTTTTGCTATGTTTGTTTTAGCCATTCATATTTAGTTACTGATTCTTTTTTGTATGTGTTTTTTCATTGCATTTTGTTGGTGACAGCATCTGTACTGCTTTGTGATTGGTCACATCTCTCACTTTGGAGCTTTAGCATTTTATTTTGGAGCAAAATAATCCCAAAAAGAGAGAAACGGAGCCTTACAATCTTCAGTTCCTATGCTGATAGATACTGGATTTACTAAGACTTTCCCCTGCAGTTCTAAAAGTAACTCACTACTTAAGCAGTTTTTTGACCTGATACATTTGCACTTGTACTCAAGTTTTTCTGGGAAGGTACTTTTACTGGAGTCATTGTTTTACCCAAGTATCAATACTTTTAATTAAATATTGATTTAGGCTACTCTACCCACCCCTGATACTTGTTAAGACAATGTTGATAATGTTGGCTGTAATTAAAATTGCACTCTTTTAAATTGCGATCACACTTACAGAAAAGTTACCTGAATTTCACATGTGAATAAAACACCTTCACATATTAACTGTGTTATCACAACTGAAAAAATGAGATTATATGAAATTGTGTTAAAATGTAAAAATATGTGACCACATGAAAACTTGTTCACGTGAGAAAAAAAATGTGTGATTAATTGTAAACATGATTTTTGCACATGTAAAATACATGTGACTTTTCTGTATGGGAAATCATTCAGTGTTACATTCTTTTGTTTTTCAATGTCTCTGTTTAATCTAACATTTGTTGTTTCACTTCTAGGTTTAGTTTACTTTTGTGTGGATGAAGAGGACATTTCTAGGGGATAAACTTATTTATCAATTATCACCATTTTAAAAACAAAACAAAAAATGGAGACTTGTGGAGTCTGTTTTAAATTACCCGAGGAGCTGAAAACCTCTTAGAATGAAGGTCACACAGCCGGTGGTTACGCAGCGGGCGTTCCAGATGACTGCAAGCTCTTTCTTCAGCCAGCAGGGGGAGCCTGCAGAAACGGGCCGCAAAAAGACTGCAGCTACCGTGGCTCGGACAAGGCTGGTCGACATGGTGTATCGTTGTACAGAAGTCACATTTACCTGAATTAGCCTGTTATTCATAGAATCTTCAGCAACACATAACCCCCCTTAGAAAGAGAGTACTTTTATTTTACATTGTAACAGACAGGGTTACATTTTACTATAGTGCAGTATTTTAACTACAGTGTTAAGAAAGAAATGTCGTTGAATTTAGAACTTGTACAAAACAAAAAAAATATATTTCTAAGGTCATTTGAAGAGGATGGGATGTGCTCTTGATCTTTTTCTGTTTTGAGCTGAGGTTGTTGAAGCCTAAGAGACGTTGCTGCCTATCGCACTGTGCCTGGCCAAGAGAGGCCTCTGCTGGACCTTCTGTGACTCCACCATGCAAGGAGAGTCTGGTGACATCAGACTGTCGTCAGGCGCCGTGGCTATGCTCTGCCATTGTATCCCCGACCCAAGGGTCAGCTGAACCAGCCTGTGTCTCCTTCACCACTGAGTAGAGCTAAAGAATGGTGGGGGGCTTGGCTCTTGTTTGTCTACATCTCTTACATACTGCCTGGAATTCAGTGATGGTGCTGGAAGTACTGGTGTTTGGGGTAGTATTTTGATTACGATTGACTGATGATAGCAATAAATGTTGAATATGCAGCTGCTGCTAACTGGACTGTGGAGTGATGTACTTTTGTCAGAACAGCACTGCTGTGTCTGATTCACTCGTACCAGCACAACACACATTAACATGCCACCATCACGTCAGTGTCACTGCAGTGCTGAGAATGATCCACTACCCAAATAATACCTGCTCTGTGGGGGTCCAGAATTGAAGAACAGAGTGAGAGGGGAGCTAACAAAGTGTGCAGAGAAACAGATGGACTACAGTCTGTAATTGTAGACTTACAAAGTGCATCTGTGTGGTTAGTAGAGCTGATAAAATAGACAGAGAGTGCAGATACAAAGAGGGGGATATGCACATGTGTATTTTTATAAGACTCTGCTTGTGACGTATTCTGATCATCAACCTCCATGGGAGAGAGGTCATCTTTTGCTTTTGGGTCAAACATCATCTCTATTTTCTTATTATTTAAAATTACATAGTATAACGAATCTCTATATCTCCAAATGACCTCGGGTTCCTCATTCTCAGAAGGCCCAAAATGGCAGTAATACCACTTGCACAGTCAAATCTAGATCTGTTGTTTGACATGCGATAACTAACTTGATAGCCCTTTTTTCATTTCAAATCTAGTATGCTAAAGTACAGAGGCCTACCAGCAGAAAACGTGTCACCAGACAAACACGGACAGACTACACTGACTTACAAATGTGTGTTGAAAGTTTGTGGGGAAAAATACTGAATTTTGCATTAGTTGAGAGCTCTAGCTATGTATTTAGAAGGTTTCTCAGGTCAAAGCTATTTTAAGGCACAAATTAGTGGTTGCTCAGTAACGGTGAGACTTGTCTGCAGATTTTCACAATCCGAAGTTTGGGTTTCTTCTTTAAGGGCTCTTGTTATGTTTAGTTCAGCTCATTTCGAAAAACATATGATTCTGGAAAGAAAGAGCACAGTGCGATTTACTGTTCACTCAGTAAGCTGACAGCAGTTTTATGTTCATTAGGCAGATTTAAAACTGATAAAGAGGAGAAACTCACCAGGAGAAATGTAGCAGCAAGCAGCAGCACTTTGGTACTCGCACACAGATTCTGAGGCACTGAGAGAGAGAAGGACAGAAACACAATCAGTAGCTGACTTTAGCCAGACACCCTCTAATCCAGCAATTATAAGGGCATCCTTGTTCCAGGATGTTGTAAGACAAAAAATTTCCCCAGATTTACTGCTATTTTACTGTCATCAACCTTACATATAAATATTTAGAAGACACATAGGTTCAGTAGTGATTTTGAATAGTACATAAAATGGCTATATTTGTGTTGTTGGCGTTGCAACCCCTGGTTCCTATCACCACAGCTGTAAAGACATCTAAGTCAGTAAGTTTCTCTACAATAAATCACTGAAAATCACTGAGCAGAAATAAAAAAAAAAAAAGCTGGAATTCCCATTTAAGTCTCCATTTCAGGCATGTGGATGTTGGTTGAACTTACCATCCAAGCCAAAATGCTCATGATCCATGTTACAGTCCTCGCTGTACCCTGGCCACTTTTTCCATACAGTTCCAATGCGCTCACCAATCATGGAGACAACCTCAGGATGAAAAACCAGAACAAATTATTAAACAGCTTCAAAGGCTTCATGCCTGAATCTGCTACTTTAGCAGACATTTCACCTTGAAATGAATGTTTAATATGTTATTTGTCATGTTATGTTACATATTTTAGCGCAGCACATTGCATCCCTCAGTCTCATCAGTTTGGTAGAATTGACGATTTTGTAACCTTTTAGCCCCTCATCCTCCCCACTGTGATAGAGTTAATAGACACAAACACAGAGGCTAATATACAGGCATGATAATTCTTCCCAGCAGTAACGTTGGCTATCTGCAGCCTTCTTCTGCCAGATAGCGGGGAAAAAACATTTAGAAGAGCCCTCAAGTATCTGCTATCGTAATTCTTCAAAAAATCCAGCTTCAAGATACATCATCAGAGGGGAGTTTACAGTCTTTAAACCATAAAATCTCAGTCTAGAGAGCAACGTGGCACAACTGTAGGAGATGAGTACACATGTTAACAACAGCTTTAGTAATAGTCACGTTCTTTCTTTCGGCTGGAGTTCTCCTTTAAGAGGAAGGGTCTCCTGATATGCTCACAGATCATAGAGACAATCTGATTCCGAAAAAAAAACTTAAATACAGAAAAAGACATAAGAAATCTTCATTTAAGACAGTATAGGTGTGTCCACCTTTGAACATACAATGAGGGGAAACAAGTATTCAGGCTCTTTTGTTTTAGTACTTCCATACTAGAGCAAAAATCCACTCAAATTTCATGTTTCATGTCTTTTGACTTTGCACTTATGAACAAGTAAACATGTACAAGCATAAAAAAAGATGTTTTTTTAAAAAACTGAATTTCTAGGGATAAAGGTATTCAGGCATCACAAATGAATAATAATAGCACAAACCACTTGTTGGTCATTACAGCTTTGAGACGTCTATGGTAAGAAGTAATTAGCATGTTGCAGCATTGTGGTTTAGTTTTGGTCTATTCTTCTTGACAAAGTGTCTTTAATTCCCCAAGCTTCCAAGGGTCCATCTGAACTCTGAACAATTCCCTTATAAGTTATTATTACTTATAAGTGCAAGCACCCTTACCTTGTTTTATTAGAAACCAGTCCTGAGTCATTTTGGTTGTATGTTTGGGGTCTTTGTCTTGTTTAAACGTCTTCTCCCCAGATTCAGTTTCTTGGTTAATGAGATTCAATTCTCCTCTAAAATGTCCCGGTACATCATTCATGTTTCCTTCCTTGATGTGTAATGACCCAGTACATTTGTAGAGAAGCTGCCCCATATCATGATGCTCCCACCACCATACTTCACTGTGGGTATCATATGTGCAACCCTTCCTTCTCCAAACACGATGAGCCCAATTACTTCCAAGGACATATGGAACGGCAGTACAGATGGAGGAGCAAGATTGTGCTCACCGTCTGGGTTCTGACCTGAAACTCTTGGCTCAAGAGGTGAATAATGGTAATACTCACACATGAGCTTGGCTTGGAGAAATCTCACCTGAAACTCCTGGTCAGCGAGGCAGCGTACTGAACAGCAGGAGCCTTGTATCCTTACTGTGGAGGACCCTGCAGAGTCACACACTTCGAAGTATGGTGTGAACATACTCCACCTGACAGACAGGGGGAGCCATGTACCACATAGAAATGTAAAAGAGATAAAACATTTTTACTGTGTTGTTAGAAAGACGTTTATACTAAACTGGACTTTAAGTAGACGTTATAAGAATATTTAACATAAAATATCCTAGGTAATCTTAAGACTCTGCACTGCATTGAATGACTTCCTGATCTTCATGCTAAGAGATGTTTAAAGTCTTAGATTAGCAACAAAATAAATCCATAATAAATAGTAAAAAATCAAATGTACACAGTTCTGCAGAAGCCCTGAAGGGTATAATGGAAAAAAAAAAAAAAATGAATGTGTGTTCCTGATTCTAAGTTGCACTTCTTCATTTTTTTTCCGGTCGTGAAATGTGTCAGACGGATAACAGGAAAAAAATAATTGGCTAATACTTAGCATTTTACACCAGCTTTAACCAGGAGGAAGCAACTTTTTTCCCCCCCTTACAACTTTGGGAACCTTTCAAAAGGTTATGCACTGTTTTGCTGTGGTTTCCGGGTTAACAGACGTTTTATCAAAACAGTGTGAAACGGTGAGCAGCGGGCTTTGAGTTACATTTTCTCTCGTTTGATTGGTGTGTCTGAGGTGTTACTCAATCAGCAGTGATGTGTATATAAACCCCACAGTATTAAAAAGGCAGTGCATACAATGGATTCTAAGTCCTCTACCAATGCAGCCGCTGCAGCAACAACTGAAGATGTATTAAACTATTTAAATAAGTATTAAACACTTATTTAAACCCATATCATCAGGCTCTGAAAGTTCTTCAAAAATAATGCCAAGAATGGCCTTTTCAGCCGCCATTCAACTAACCAATGTTTTTGGCTGAATGCAGTTCAGTGAAAAAAACAGGACTGGAAAGCTATGTGGCTAATAGTTAGCATGCTAAGGCTACATATTTTTTTTTCACCTGGTGCCTGAAGTGTCAGGGAAAAAACAGCCCCTGCTGGTTATAGCAGGTGTAATATTTTCTTTTATATATACATTCAAGTCTGGCATGACATGAGGAACTTTTTTTTTTTTAAGGTTTTTGTTGGCCAAGTGATGCTAGAAATGTTTTGTCAGCAATTTTTTATGTGTTATATAGACAGAAAAAAGTTTTTTCTTTTTTTCCTATCCTTTAGGACTTCTGTACAAGTCCTCTCTTACTTCATCATCTAATTACATACATACATACATTACTTATGCAGTCTATCAGCCAAGACTTGTTTGGTGACTGACATTCTTTAGTTTTGCACTGGTGCTGTGAGGCTAATGTAGCTAGAAAACTGCCTAAATCATCACACACCTGGTTCAAAGCACTGTGAGTTGTTGGATAATCTCAAATAGACTTGTTTATGTAATTTCTGACACTGTATGAAATACTGTTATGTACAAAAATGTACAAACATACAGACAAAATTCAGGCTTCAAGATGGCTGCTACCGTTGTTTTTAGCTAGGCTAAGACAAAAAGCCTTTATCCATATTTGATACATACAGTGGTATGAGGCTAATTAGCATCACCCAGATGCTCCATGTGGTTCCACATGTTCTCTGCTTTCATTCATCGCTATTAGTTTTGTGTCCTTTCTATCAAATGCTAAGTTTAACAACCTGTGTTCTCTGTACAGCTTTTCTGTCGTTTCTGGATCGGGGGTATAGCTAGCTTTTAGAATGGGGTGGCCAGGGAAGCTCCAGAGATTTCACTGGGGTGGCACAATGTTAGGAAAGAAAGCTAAATAAACTAGCGTCGCTTTATTAAAATGACATAAAAAGTGGTGTTTTCACTCTACATGTTACTATGTTGCTAAATCTGTCCATCATTTCCACATGAATAAAATAGTATCAATACAATTATTGTTGAAAGTAAACTAAAATACAAAACTGTGTTGATGTAGATTTTTTCATTCATAAGGAAATAGTGTGTTTGAATAAAAAAAAAAAAAAAAGAATCACTTTTTTCAGCGCAGAACATTAGGAAAAACATTTGCTGTAGAAAGACCCTAGAAGTAAATTTAGGCTTCTATCACTACAGGTTATAATGATGAGAAAGCTATCCAGACAGCACTGTATAAGGTAACCTACAATTATGCACATATTTAACTGTAAAATAAAGCTAGTTAGCATGATAAACAATCATAGCTGACTAATTTTTCATATTTAGCTTATCATACAGTCACATAGCCTACTTTATAATGTAGCATACAGAGCAGCACTGCTGAAGGGACCCAGTGCACATTCACTCACCTGTTTGCTGAGCGTGTTAGCATGTCACTAACTATTAGCCTATCGCTAACTATTAAATGCGCTGTCATCATACTCTTATGACTTATTGGTAACTGCTTTGACATCACAGTTTCACCATAAACATAAATGATGCTTTATTAATGATGGCTGTCTCACTTTACATAACTGGGTAGCCAGAATGGTGGCCATGCTTAATTCTAGGGTGGCACTGGCCACTCTGGCCACCTCTTGGCTATGCCTCTGTGCTGGATATGGCGTTGCCTTCATTATGGTGGTTAGTCAGCATTAAAAACTTTGGAAATACGTTACACTGAACATGTATAAATGGTTTTGGCTCTCAGTCTGAATGAAGACTATATCGAAGTGCTGTGTTCGGTAAGCTACTCCATTCCTGATGTCCTGAACTGGAGGTCATGTTGGTGTTGTCATTCTGCAGAGTTAAAAGGATCACTGCGTGTTTAATTGCATCTCTGAGTTAGCCAGAGAGAGAGAAAGGGAAAGAAAGAGAGTGAGAGCTATATGCTGACACAAAAAATCAGATTCACAAAGATGGCCTTATCCGACCCTGCAGAACGGCTGGCACTGGAAGAAAGAGGTGAAACGAGGGAGAGAGAGACAAAATGGGCTGGCAGATGAAAGAGCAGAAGGAGGAGAGCATGAAGAAAAGAGTTTTGTCTGAGTTGGCACTCTCACTGAAGCAATGGGAGCTGTTTAAAATGGCTAGAGATCGAGAGTGATGTAACATGGGGTGAGCAGAAAATCCTCCGTAACAGCTTTGTTATGTCCTGATGGTGTAACTGGGATTTTATTATGAGGGGGCATGGGATAGTTACACTGACCAGCCACTTCATTAAGGCCACCTCCTTGATTCTACACTCTTTGTCCATTTTGTCAGCTCCGCTTACTATATAGGTGAACTTTGTAGTTCTACAATTACAGACTGTAGTCCATCTGTTTCTCTGCATACTTTGTTAGTCCCCTTTTCACCCTGCTCTTCAGTGGTCAGGACCCCCACAGGACCACCACAGAGCAGGTACTATTTGGGCGGTGGATCATTCTCAGCACTGCAGTGACTCTGACGTGGTGTTGGCGTGTCAGTGTATGTGTTGCGCTGGTCTGAGTGGATGCAACAACAGATGAGCTACTGTCCCTGGCTGGAGCTGTCCCTGGTAATGTCTCTGTTTTTAACTATGAATTAAAAACACGCTAGAAAGTCCTATGAAAGACCTGGCAGCACAGCAGATGGGCAGACATGGCCAGTTTTGGGGAGTGTTTAGGGGTACCTCTGGTGGACGGTGCCGATGAGCTCCCTCTGGGCCGTGTACGCTCTCATTTCCATCAGACAACAGCCCAGACAGCATGAGTCTGCCCTCAGGGGCCTTTCAAACTGGAAGACGTGCTGGTGGTCTCGGTCGAAACCCTGTAGAGAGCAGGAGCGAGCAGGCCCACAGCACTGCACACACACACATGAGCTCTCTGAGAAAGAGAAAGAATGAAAAAAAGTATGAAAGAATATGGAAGAAAGTAGGCCTCTCCTTCTCTGGGCCTTGGTTTATTATCTCTGTGAGCATTAGAGCATTTTCTCTGGATGACAGGTGGAGGTGGTGGGATGCTGATTTGAAACGCAATATTGCACATTGATGTAATCAAAACTCAGAAGACGTTTAAAAGTCACCTCACTTTGATCAAAGATCATGAAAAAAATGTAATATATTTATAATAAAATGTTTGTTTTATTATAATAATGGTTATCATTCAAATGTTAGCCTTTTTGACACTACCAAAGCAATACCAAATGTTTCGGTAGTGACCGTTTGAGCTCATTTTGAGCAGAGCTCAAAAACACTAGCCACTACAGGACTAGCAAACACAGCATTGAACAGTTATTACACACATAAAATCATAATATTTTCATTAAAACACAAAAAGTTGTAGAAAATATGTGTTTCGGCAGTGACAATTCTCAGTGTTGCACACTGACTTGCAGACTTTGGGACACATTTACTTTCAGTGCTCACCATGTGACCATGAGGGACAGGGATACAGTGTCACTTTCTACTCTAAAATACAGGGGTGCTGCTAAAATAA
>JAILXH010052770.1:11813-22397 GCA_023558415.1 Piaractus mesopotamicus | reverse complement strand
GTATATGTAGAGCCCCTTTTACTCATGTGTCCCTGGTAGTACTGTTGTATTTGATTCTGCTTCCGTGCTGTAGCAGGCTGGGTGCAGGTGACTGATGGCTGCCAGTCATGCATGCTAGTCAGAATATTGGGACCACGCCCAGGCAATGCTCAGATATGTCTGATCAGTGTTTTTTTAAACCATGTATTACTATATTTCTGTCTTGTTTTCATTCAAATTAGGATGTTTAATATAACACTCAATTTTAATATTCACAAAATTTTAGTTCACAAAATGTTAATATTGTTCTCTGGGACTTTAAGGCAAGGAGATGCATAACCAAGTATTAGAAAAAAATGTTGCAACTAATAATAATGATGAAAGGCTATACTCTTTGGCCTTTTAATAAGAAATAATAGAAATGCTCCAAAATTACTGGGATTTTTTTTCCTTCCCCTGCAAACATGCTCTCATGATTGCTAGCTGGGGCCTCTGGGTCTACACCCATAAAACCCATTGGATGATCTTGGCCTGGATGTAAACTTACCGTTTTGAAAATACGAGGTTTTGTTCTGACAGTGATGATATAAGCAGTAGCGTAACTAGGATCTTATGGGCCTCACATAAGTGTTTGTTAGACTCCCTCTTTAAGATTTTAAAATAATGAAAATATATCCTGTTGCAGGTTGTGAAGGTCTTTATAGTGTTGATGATAACTGGTGAGATATGTCGTTATGAATTTGGATCTTTCTGTAAGCCATAGGTGTACAATTGTGTCTATACTGTATCTATGTGTATCTATATAATAATAAACATTTAGGGGGCCTGGTCACCATGGGCCCACTTGCGCCATTGGTAGGCCAAATGTTTCCACGTAGAGGGAATATAGGTGTTTCTAATTAATGGATGATTCTATATTTATAATTTTAAACTCTTCACTCTCTCTCTGTCTCTCTCTCTCTCTCTCTCTGTAGGTTTGGTGTGTTTGAGATTTTGAGTAATCAGATGCGTGATGAGGCTGGGAGACTGGACAGCACGCGTGGTTTAATCTGTGGCCTGGGAGCCGGGGTCATGGAGGCGGTGCTGGTTGTCTGTCCTATGGAAACAGTCAAGGTAAATGATTTTTCAAAGCTCTGTCAGCAACACTTAACAGTTGTACAAGGACTTCTTTATCATCCGTCACCTGAAAGTCATGTGCAGACACTCGTGTCCAAAAGCCTGGTTCCCTGGTTTATTTAAATATGTAAAAAAAAATTTATCTAAATATGATGCAAATTTTTCTGTAAATTTTAGTGCACAATTTCTATTTATTTGTCAGGTTTATATATTAGAAAAAATAAAACATAGAATAAAAACTGTTCCTTTTGCACAGGCCACATTTTATGTTTTTATTTTCCAATATGAGAATGTAATTTTCTTATTTTAAACATAATTCAATTGGGCTCGAACTGTTGCATACAGATATTTTCTTAAATACCTTTCTGTAATATAAGGTAGCCTAAACAGGGAACAACATATCAGCAGGAACTGATTGCTGATTACAAGTTACCTAGCCTTGATTTTCAGATGACTGTTTTCTTTGACAAATAGAAACAGGTCAGGTTGTTTTCTTCTAATAATTGGTGACACACAGCAAAGCAGAGCAGTAGTCAGTTCTTTTTTCTTGGTATGAACAGCCATACCATCATGGCTGACTCAACTGAGTCCTTCCCAGACGTCATTGTGTAACTCATGTTGACTAGATCCAAAACTAAACACATTTCTGTAATAAAAAAGGATTGTTATCTATTCATTCCAGCAATTGTACTGTCTGATCTACAGCTTTTTCTGTTCTTCTTTACCAGGTTAAATTCATCCATGACCAGACCTCAGCCAACCCCAAATATCGGGGCTTCTTTCATGGAGTGCGAGAGATCGTTAGAACTCAAGGTACTGAAGGCTGTGTTCTTATGATTTTATAACGGAAGTGCTCCCTGATGGTCAGCACAGGTAGTGCAGAGCTGTCCACGGTTCTATTGTTCAGTAGTACACTAAGTGGCCAAAAATATGTGGACATCCGTTCTAATTATTGAGCTCTTGTGTTTTAGCCATTTCTAACAGGTGTAGAAAAATCAAGCTCATAGCCATGCAATCTTCATAGACAAATGTTGGCAGTAGAATAAGTCATGCTGAAAAGGTCAGTGACTAAATGTGGCATTGTCATTGGATGCCATCTTTACCAGTCAGTTCATAAAATTTCTGCTCTTCTAGAGCTGCCTTTATTCTGTAATCGAAGTATCTAGGAGCAACAACAACTCAGCCACAAAATGGTAGACCATGCAAAATCCCAGTCTGGGGCCGCCAAGCACTGAAGCATTTAGCACCTGAAAATTGTCTATCCTCTGTTAATTTACTTACTACAGAGTTCTAACCTGCCTCTGGAAGCAACATCAGCACAAGAACTGTGCATTGGGAGCTTCATGAAATGGGTTTCCATGGTAAAGCAGCTGCACACAAACCTATAGTCACTATGCAAAATGCCAGGCATCAGGCGGAGTGGTGTAAAGCCTGCCAGCCCTAGACTTTAAAGCAGTGGAAACGTGTTCTCTGGAGTGATCTGACAGTCCCAGGGACAAATATGGTTTTGGTGGATGCCAGGAGAATGCTGCCTACCAGAATGCATAGTGGTAACAGCAAAGTTTGGGGAAGTAGGGATGATTGTCTGGATTTATTTTTTAGGGTACCATCAGTTGCAGTGAAAGGAAATGTTTACGCTACAGCATACAAAGCCAATTTACACAATTATATGTCAGGTGCTGAAGACATTTGATGAGTTTGGTGTGGAGGAACTTCAACTGGCCGGCACAGAGCCCTGACCTTAACCCCACTGAAAACCTTTGGTATGAATTGGAACATCAGCTGTGAGCCAGACCTTCTCCTCCAGCATCAGTGCCGGTCCTAAAAATGCTCTTTTGACTGAATGGGCACAAATGCCCACAGACATTCCAAAATCTTGTGGAAAGCCTTCCTAGAAGAGGCTGTTATAGCCACAAAGGTGTGGGTGCAAATCCATCGTAATACCCATGGTTTTGAAATGGGATGCCCAACAAACTCATAAAGGTGTGATGGTCAGGTGTCCACATACTTCCACATGAAGTCCAAAGCTTATGCTGAAATTGCACACAGATAAGGCTCCTTTAAACATCTCCCTTTATTGATTAAGACATATAAGACTAGTTCAATAGGGGTCAAGAGTCTCTCTGTTCTCTGGTAGCTCTCTGTTGTGTGGTAGACTCTCTCTCTCACTTTTGGCTGCATTTTTTTCCCCCACTTTCAGGGATTAGGGGAACATATCAGGGTCTCACAGCAACAGTGCTTAAGCAGGGCTCCAATCAGGCCATCCGATTTTTTGTCATGACTTCACTGAAGAACTGGTACAAAGGTGGGTGTACTTATATAGCATATGTGTGAAATACTGGTAGCATTTGTAATTAAAGCTTTTATAAAAACCTGGTAAGGTGTTATTTGATGTTTTTAAAGATTGACTCATGAATTAATGCAATTGGATATATTGTAGTTTTATAGGATAAAGAGAGAATAAACTGTCACTGTCAAGATCTTATGACTTTTTCCCTTTTTTACCAATTTGGAGCTCACCAATACTTCAGTATGCATAAAATCACAGGGAAAAAATTGGGCACAAAGGGGTTAATGCTGTGTTTTGAGAGATGTACTGGTGGAACATTTCATTTGAAATGCTGCCCTCTGTTGGCATGTGGTTGATAAAGCAAATCACATGACCTCCAAAGTAAGAATTCTTCTAACATTACAGTTCTTTCATCTGCCTTTTCCCTGCATGATCTAGGTGACAACCCCAACAGGCCTATGAACCCTATAGTGACGGGTGTGTTTGGTGCTGTAGCTGGTGCTGCTAGTGTGTTTGGAAACACGCCTCTAGATGTGATCAAGACCAGAATGCAGGCGAGTGTTGTAGAGCTGAGTGAGTGAGTGCTGTTGTGGTGTGCAAGATGTGCCTAAATTTTAATCATGGTATATGTATTTTTTTGCAGGGTTTGGAGGCTCATAAGTATAAAAACACTGTAGACTGTGCTGTGCAGATCATGAAACATGAGGGAGCAACTGCGTAAGTTTCTGTGTGGGTGGGTGTGTGTGTGTTGACTGTTCTCTTCTCTTAAAGGGGCACTTGGGCCAAAATGCAAAACCTTTCATTAATTTCTTGTAAACATGCCTACTCACCTCCTACAGGCTTGAGTGTGAGATTTTCCAGGTTAATGATTTGGAAACCTCCCTTCTGATGGTGTATCTTGAAGGTGGGATGAACTTTTGAAAAACAAATCTGTGGGGCAGATACTTGAGGATTATTTTTTATTTGCTAGCTGGCTAACACAGAAAGAAGACAGTGTTACTGCTAGGAAGCGGAATATTGCTTCTGTTTTATGAGCCTCTAAATCAGTGCATTTGTTTATCACTGTGAGGGGATTCACAATAGTTGTATGATGTATTTACACACTGCATGCTGGGTACCGTAGTGAGAGAACTTTGATGGATGCAAATGGGCCGCACAACAAATAATGCAGCAAATAAAATCTTATATGCTAGTTTTAGGTTAGAGTGCCCCTTTAATGGTTTTTCTTTTGAAACGCTGCCCTCCAATTGTCATGCCCTGTATGACAATTTTGGGCTTGTGTCTGTGATTTGACTGTTCTCTGTTCTCGGCTCTTAAATGTTTATACAGAGTGTTTTGCACGGTGCTATAAAACCTTTTAATAACGACTAAAGGAAGATCAAAGGTTTTTTATTCTTTTATGTGGTTTGTCCCCGGTCTGTAAACAAAGACTACACTGTAAGAAGGAAAAGAGAGAATTAAAGAAAAAACTCCAGGCCTCAGTTAACAAACATACTAAACTGGCAAAATTGTAAGCGGTTTTAGTGGCTGCGCTGCTACCCAAAAGCTTCTGTTGCCACTGCACTAAAAAGTGGCCTAAATTTAAGTGTCTCTGTTTGTATTTAGGTTCTACAAGGGCACAATTCCTCGGCTAGGCCGCGTGTGCTTGGACGTAGCCATCGTTTTTATCATCTATGAAGAGGTGGTGAAGGTTCTCAACAAAGTCTGGAAGACAGAGTGAGAGAATCAAAAGAGAAGAGAGAAGACATCCAGAGAGAGGAGAGAGATTAAGGTGGAAAACTTGAGACGCAATCACTGTGCCAAAAGATGGAGTGCTTGTGGGTGATCGTTTATGTCTCTGATCACCTGGTAGCATCAGTGCATCTCCTACTGTAGCTCCTCTCTTGAAATGTGCACACAAGTGTTTTTAACAGTGGTACATCAATAGTGTAGCAAGACTCGTTTACTCAGATAATGTTGTGGCAATGTTTCTGTTTTAAAGGAAAACTCCAGCATTGTTCAGCCTAATCTCTATCTGCTGTATCAGTACTGTATGCTAGATTTCCTTGAACAGTAATTTTGAAAAAGCAGCTCTGTGTACTTAAAAATGAACAGAAAACTGTTGACTCACACTTAGAATTCAATGGGATTGAATGAAGCAACTGTTAGTTCCTATTATAATTGCGAGGAAAAAGAGTAGAACTCAAATCCAAACTTTCAAATATTGAAAATCATAAAAGTTTAAAAAAAGGTCAAATATTAAATTAGGAAATTAGAAATTTTTATTTGCAAATTAGTTTCTCTGTAACGTTACACATTCTCATATTGCAGAACAATGAGATGTCTGAACTCTATAGTCCCCAAGAGGGAGATGTGTCTTATGTCAGTCAGTTTCTTATCTGTTTAGTCCAAAGAAAGTAGCATACTGCAGCTGGCTAAAAGCTACTGCACACCATAGGAGAAGCGCAGTGCCGTGCCACCACAGAATCTCTGGCCCTGGATAGCAGATAGTGCAGAGCGCTGCTATAGCACATAGGAAGCTTTACAGAAAAGCCCAGTAAACAAGAAGCTCAGCTTTATTTGAATACTTGTATTGAATAAAACCTTCAGCATCATTTAGTGAATTAATCACGTTTGGGATCAGTTAATTAACTCTGCATTAATTGTGTTGAGTTAAAAGGTGCAAGGCGCAATACGATATGACTAGTAATGTTAGCTCAGGTGAAAACAGACTAATAGCGTTTGTTTGTTTATCTTAAAGATACCAGATTGGCTGCCTACCTCTGTGTAAATTTAATGCCACATCACCTACTGGGGACATTTGCGGCCTGGGTTTAATGTAGTAAGACGCTGAGTGGTGGCCTCAGGTCTCAGGTGGCCTGAGTAGTAGTCCTAAAAGTTTTTGTTTGTTTGTTTGTTTGTTTGTTGTTGTTGTTTTTGTATTCGAAAATGTTTTAAATAATGCCATACAAATTCAAATATCAAGTTTGACTGAAACGCTCATCCCCACTCAAAACAAATTTCTAATAGAAGCTAATGGATATTTAACTGCCCATTTGCGTTAATTATTATTAACTATTATAAGTGTGTTTTAAGTCTACAGATTTCATTTCTTCATGTGTCAAAAAATGACTCTTTGTGGTAATTGACCATGTGCTACAGACACAGCAGATATTGGTTAGATTGAAAAACGCTGGAGTATTCCTTTAACGTGCCAATCTACTGGGTAGTTCAGTAGTAGTTTCGTCATGGAGGACGATTAATTCTTAATTAAATTAGCATCCATGCACATCTCTCTCTCTCTAACACTCACACACACACACACCAAACGCACAGAGGAAGGGAGGGTAATATACTGGCAAAGTATGCTAATGTATTGTTTTTTAAATGTTTTATTATAAAATATGGGACCAGGAGTTTAGGATTAAAAGCAGAGCTATTTTATTTTAAAAGAAACTTTTAGCCTACAGATCATTACATAAAAGAAGGGAGAGTTTATTATTAATGAGTATTAGACAGCAGAGGCAGTGGCACTTTTAACAAAATGTATTAACTTTTGAGGCCTTTGCTATTTTACATTGATAACAATGTTGCTGTTTACCAGTGGTGGGAATTTAGTTTTTTTATTATTTCTAAATGCCAGTACATTCTCTTGAATACAACTTGAGTTGCATTTTGAGTTGAACTTTGAAGTGCAACTAATGGTATTCTTAGTGAAATAACAGTAATGTGTGCTTTAGTATATCAGCATTTTTCCACCACTGTGATTTATTTAATCGTGGTTGTTTTGCTTTTACATTTGTAACCCATTTGGTTAATAATTTTTTAATATATTTTGTATTTATTTTTCACTTATGTTGCACATGTGCCTTTAACCATACATTCCACCTGATTTTGAATGAATGAACACTTCTAACTTCTTTTCTCCTAACAGTCTGTTTTATGTTGGTCTGAATCCTGTCTCTTTGTTAACTCTGCCTCTGTGCAATATTCTGCAAACTGTAGATACCTACTTCAGAAATATAAAAAACAACTTAGAACGGAATGTACTGAGAACACTGTAGCTGTGTGTTTTTTTTTTATTCCTGAAACAGTGAGCAGTGTTGAATTTCCTTGTTGTTAAATGTAAATGTGAAAAGCTGATATTAGGTTTATAATGAAAGGTCAGGTCTTGTTGTGATGTAATGTGACACTTATTGTGATGTAATGTGCGAGGGTTTATGCTTCTCGCATAACGCACAAGAAAACCATTAAAGGCAACAGTTAGGTAGCTCAAACGCTCCAAAGTATTGCATAGTACGGACAAAATTCTCCTCCTCAGTGCTCATTCACACATATTTGAGATGGCCTAGGAGGCTATAATGACACGCCATGACTTTCATAAGCAGTACAACATGTTTAAAATTTATGTTTAAAGACATTCTAGTGAAATTTACATTTCATTACAAACTCTGGAACAGCATTCAGTGTTGTAACAGTTGAGAAATGCAGTCTTGGCTTTGAGACACATCTATTGGTTTATTATTCTACCACGTCCCAATAATGTTGGTAGTGAAGCTAAAATGTAAGGCCTTCTGTCCACCCCTTAAAGGCCCAACCGTTAGGAGATCTCACTTAGTTGTATCTACCTAGACACCACAGAGAAAATAAATTGATTGGGTGTTAATTAATAATTAATTATTTAACAATAAATTATTATGAGTATGGTAATTATCTTCAATTGGCCTCACTTCATTCGGTTTGTGACTACATCATGCTTAATAACTTATTAGTAATATTTATTATTAAGTATTTAGAAATGGCAAATGAAGTTACAGAAAATGCAGTAACATTTTTATGGGCATCACTTTGATCACATATAAATACATTTTGTCACCGTCAACATGGTGCTTTCCCTTTCCTTCATAAATGAGTGTGAGGGGTTGTTTAAAAACCAACTTTATGGTTCAGACAATTAATTCTTTGACCTGGAGCTCTGAATCGCAAGCTTCTCTTTCAGCTTTTTAGAAGTTGTGACCAGCACGTTGCTGAGCTAATATCGCCGAGTGCATCTTTAATTACACAATGAGTAAACATGGGTTTGCCTAAAATGTTTCATGTTTCGCAAATTTAATGAGCATGACATGGTGGACATTGTTGTTTGAAATCTTGTTTGAACATGAAATTTTTAAATATCTTCAAAGGTGCATTTGCCCTAGATGTGCATTTGTGGTACAGCATTGAATAGTTATTGTACTTGTAAAGTCAACTTAAAATCAACATTGACCTCTTTTTACCTTGTTAGTTTATGTCTCTGGTCACATTAAGCACGACTCATCATATAATTTCATTTGAGCATCAAAATTCATGTTTCCCTGTGATTTTCCATCAGCATTGAATGACTCTAAAACGTCTTCTGAGTTTTGATTACTTCACCATGCACCAGCAGCCAGGGAAAGATAGTATTAATCAATAGTAACATGTTTCACCTCCCACTCCCGTGACCCCTACATATCATCAAATCAAGCGAAAACACTCAGAGACCCTGTTACCTGTTCCTGTTACCATGTGTCACTCAGAAATAGGTCGAAAGGAAAATGTGTTACGATTTCCAATTCATGTTTAATTTGAGTAGATGTATCGTGGGGTTTAAAATCAGCGCAGATATCATTGAACTAACAGAGTTTCCTTGTAGCAGCTGAGCATCAAAAAGAACTCTAATACATGTGCGTTTGTGTGAATGTGTCTGTCTGTGTGTGCGTCTCTGTGCATTTGTGTTGGTGCAGGTTAAGTTTATTGGTGCCTTCCTGAAGTGTCATGTACCATTCCATTGTTGGTGCCATTTGTATCATAGGCTAATGACTTTGTCATCTCTTTCTGGTGGAATCATGAGTGTCTCAATACTAATATGCTAATGAAATGATTTTATTTTCCTAACTCTGTGAAATAAATCTGTCCTATGACTAGCCTTAAGTAAGTGTTTTGTCTTTTTTAACCTTTTGTATTTCCGCCATGACTTCTCTGAAGTAGCCTTCCTCAGAGAAAACAGAAGTGACTCAAGCCGAACATGCTTCTAACTGAAAAAGAGGTTATGTGTATTTGTTTTTGTACACTTTCAGAATACAGATGTCCTAATTGCCTTAAAAACCCGGTAACCTACAATGTCAGGAAAAGATAATTCTTATTACATTTACCTTGCAAAAGTATTAAAAGTCACCAGGTTTGTCTGGATTACAAATTATACTTTAATTATTTGTGCTATGTCATATATTGTTTAAAAGGCCTGGCCCTCAAAATTAATTAAAGTGAAATTTAAAGTGAAATGGATAGTAATATATTTTATGTAAAATGTAAAAATATTTTCTTAAAGAGAACACAGCTGGCTTACAGTTGGCATCTACCCATGAATCATTAAAAAGTTCACATTTTTTGCTTAAGGGGATTTGTGAGGGAAAAGAGGCCAACAATTACTCTAAAAGAGCTACATAGTTGAGTGGCTGAGATTGGAGTGAAGGTATGAATGAATGAATAGGTGGTGCAAAATACAGGGAGATCCTGCAAGACAACCTGCTTCAGTTTGCTAAAAAAATTGGGAGCAGTTTCACCCTTCAGCAGAACAATCCCAAGCACAAGGAGTGGCTGAACAACAAAAAGGTGAATGTTCTACAATGGCTAATTTAAGGTCCAGACCTCATTACACTCGAGAATCTGTGGCACTATTTGAAAACTGCGATCCACAAGCATCATCAAACCAAATTGAACAACATGGGGCAAATCTGCCAGGAAAAACAGCAACTGGAAAAAATTGTCACAGTGCTAGAACAAAACCATGCAGATAGCAAGCATATATCGGTCTACTGGCTTGATATGGTCGGCACCCTGCTGACTGTTTACCACTGCTGGTCCACCCTCAGACCACCCAGATTAGTGTCCTGCATACAAGCTCTCAGTGCTAAGATTTTAAGTTCATACAGCCTTAAACTAAGAAAAATAAACTAAGACAAATATTACAAACAACTAAGAGAAAAAGGAGGCCTAATATAAAATGATTTTGTTGAAAATGTTACTGACACTGTGCTACATTAAAATGATTTACTGAGTTTGCAAAGTGTAACTGAAGACATATAGGAAGGAAAAATAATGAATTGGACTGTGAGTGAAAAATGAATGATGATAAGTGAAATTTTGTCTAATACTCTGCTTAATCACCGGTGGGCTGCCTGGATGGCTTTGCCATCAGC
>JAILXH010052737.1:44169-59324 GCA_023558415.1 Piaractus mesopotamicus | reverse complement strand
ATATATATATATATATATATATATACACACACAACAGCTTTTATACAACAATTATACAGCATTTAATATGTTTTAATGTTAGTAATTCCTTCCGCAAAGTTATAATTCCTTAACAAGCAGCTTGTTGCTACGTAGGAGTCCCAAGCTCCGCTCAGTCACTGCACATATTCGTTCTCCAGCTCCTTACACAGACCAACTGACAGTTTTGGAATTTAGTGTAGTCTCATCATATATATATATAAACACTTACTGCGCATTAAATTGTGCAAAAGTGTGCTCTCTGTAGAGGAAATGTTAACTTTATATTCACTTGTCTCATTCATTTGCCACATGCTGAGAGGACAATTTTATTGCTCGAATGTATTTTTTTGATTTTCTGTCCCAGAAAAATGTAGTTATTCACAGCATCTAAACTAAGAAAGCCATTAGTCTTGAGTAAGAAGAGGTTTGAGGAAGCAGGAGACTTCAGAGATCCAGTACTAATCATCCAGTACCTGCCCTCAATAATGCTCTTGTGACTGAATGCATTCAAATCCTCCCAGCAATATTCCGACCTATAACCTTCCCAGAAGAGTAGAGGCTAAGATATACTGTGTTCTTGTGGCCCAACTCAAATTCTGTTGAAACAGTAATAATACAAAAGTGTGTTAATTAACACATCGTTTTAAAGTGAGCTTCTGCCAAAACAAGGAATTTGTTTACACTGAGACAAGCAAGTAACAGAGCAGAAAGTAAAGAGAAAGATATATAGAATTATATTTTTACATATTTTTGCTTAAATTAATCATGCATCTAAATAAATAAATCAGTCAATCAATCAATAAATCAATAAATCAATAAAACCTTATGTATCTATATTGACAGCCTGACATATTCGAGCCTTCTGTCCATGAAGTGTTATCAGTGTAATAAATAGGGTGTTGAGGCAGGGCAAATCCCTCTTTATTTGCGCAATTCAACATTTGTAGTCATCACAACAATATACATGCTGGCAGAAACAATGCAGTCATATTCATAATCAAGAAAAACCAAGAAAACAGAACAGAATGCAGATTGGGACACACGTAACAAGCAAAACTGTAAGGCAGTAGTGTTGATTTCATTTCATCTTGCAGGGGGACCCACTGCTCACACCACCTGACCTATGATAATTTTTTCAATATGCAAAACATTCTTGCCTTGGACACTTCAAATTACTATAATTTTATATAAACAGCATGCTGAACCATCTCCTTCTTACCAGAAATATTCAAAATTCAACATCATAACAGTGTAGCATGCATCTATGTTAACTTCATTGACCTTTGTTTTTACATAAAACTGTCCATTAACCTCAGCAACCTTGGATAGCATTACATGCGCTTTAATATCACTGTATTTAGTAGAACGATTTATTTATATCCAACAACCTTTTTTCCGTTATGGGGTTCATGCATAAAATAATATCCATGATGATATAAAATGATAATAGAGAAATGCAAGTATCAGGACGAAAACAATAATTGATCTATCTGGAACCTATATATGACTCATTTAACAGCTGAAAGTCAGAAAAAAAGGTACAGCGCAGGTACATGTTTTTGTTTATCAAAGTACAATGTACCCTCCAAGGTACAACAATGGTTTTAAGGTACAACTGTGCACCTTAAATAGGTTTTTTCTCCCCAGTAGACAACAATAAATTAAAAAGCTAGCTGAACCTGATACAGCATCTATCTATGTATATCTATAGGATGCACATCTATAGGTATCACACTCTCTATAGGTATCACACTGGCTTTATCACAATCAAACTGTGACCAAATGTGTGTTCAAACACTCAAGGCCGGAAGATTATATGAAACATTTAAAGTTTGGACTTTTGAACCAGCATTAAATCCATTAGCTTTGCTGCTCACAAATGGAAAGTTGGACTGTATAAAGCTGTGGAAGCAGAAAGCCAGACAGAGGTAGGCTGCTTTGGCTTGACATCTAGGCCTGTCACAGTCATGAACTTTCAGCTGGTTATTAATTGGCATATAACAAAAATTGCAATTAACAATTTGTCTTTTTTTGCTCATGGTGTGCACTTATGAAAGTGCAAAGTTAGAGTGGCCACTTTGGGTGATTAACTCTTACTTACTAGCCTTAGATATTTAGCAGCTCCTGACTGAAGACAGACACTGCTTTAGCTCAAATAAACAAACATTACTTACTGCTGTCCTCTAAAGATGTTCTAGCAACAAGGCAGAAGTCAGAACATTTGTTGTTTTCTAAAACCCATGTCATGTCTCGATAAATGCATTTTCAGCTTTATTTCATTTACAAGCTTTTGCCTTAATTTTATATTCTGTTTGTTTGTGATGTAAACATATGTTTGTGACCACTAAGAACTTTCGGTAGTAATGTGGTCAGCTTAAATAACTGACAAACTCCTCAAAACAGGTTCTATAGGGAACCATCAACAGCACATTCTCCATCAATCTGAAGAACCATTTCACCATACAAAGAGCAATTTATTCATGCAAACATTCATTCTGTTCATGAAGTGTTCATGGTTCTATGTAGAAAGATTTTCTTTACTTAAGAATAGAGATGGACTGATCAGTACTTTTAGGACTGATACCGTTTGCCGATTGCCTTTCAGCACAATTGACCAAAAGCTGATACCGATTGAAGCTGGACTGTTAAGATGTAATTTTAACATAGTGGGACCTTCACATGATTCTGATCTTAGGCGATTCTGCAGTTATTTCCTCACTGCGGGATTTCAAGGCTTTGCTTCTGCTTGTTGTTCCTCATTAAAAAAGAGTGAATGTACTCTGGTCAAATACAGTCGCTGTAATGTTCTCACAGTCATTTATAGCCTTTCAGCTCTTGTGTGCCATAATTGTCTTTAACCACCACATTTTTAGTCTGTGTTTGCTCATCGTATAAGCTTTTGTGCTTTGCTACAGAGGTTCTGCCGGCATCCTGACGAATGTTTGTTTGGGCTGCAACTATGACAACGGAGCCTGATTTTAATGCATCCATACAGCGCAGATAATTGTAGCTCTACCATTACAGACTGCAGTCCATCTGTTTCTCTGTATACTTTGTTAGCCCCCATCACCCACTTCTTCAATTGTTAGGACCCCCGCAGGTCCAACAGAGCAGGTATTATTTGGGTTGTGGATCATTCTCAGTGACACTTACATGGTGATGGTGGTTAGTATGTGTTGCACTGGTACAAGTGGATCAGTTTTTAAACACTGTGTCCACTCATATTGTTGTTCCACCCTGTAGATCAAATAAGTCAGAGACAGTACCTCATCTGCTGCTGCACAGTTTGTGTCCGGCAGCAACACCGAGGTGTTTAAAAACTCCAAAAATAAATCAGATGTAAAATAATTAAACACTTCTTGCTTCCATATTTTTTATGTTATAATACTGAACATTTGACAGTAGTGGTCACCCCTGAAAATTATGAAAAAAGTTGGTTGTTAAAAAAATATCTGCAAACAAAACTTTTCAATTACGTGGTTTTTTTTTTTAGTGGAGCGAGAAACTAATTTGACTGATTGAAGAGCATAATTGGTGACCTCAATGAGCTTCAAACCGCACTGCCAATCAGAATAATTCTGGCACATGCCATTATCATGGATGTAATCACTTTATATTGGCCTGAATTGCCTTTTATCCCAATAAAGGCCTATTCAGGTAGCTGCAGAGCCACAGCCAGAGGAAGCTGACGGTGTGCACCTCTTTTCTTCACATTAATACCAAGGATGTCCGAGGCGCTGTGGCTACAATCAAGACATTTTTCGAGATAGGTGATGACACACTGTAATTTGCTGCTCTTTGTTTCAGACAAGAGGCCCCGTCTCCTTTTTATGGAGAGACAAAATGAGGGCTCCGTCAAAGTAGGCAGCTCTGGCTCCTGTTGTCTTCAACGAAATGAGTTTCAGAGAAGCTTTCAGAGGAGTCAAAGAGATGGATGTCATTAAGAGGGCAGAAAGAGACAGCCTGGCTCCAGGGACCCCCACTGCAACCTTATTAAACATGAACATATGTGAAATGTAGGCCTATTGGTACCTAGAAAACTGGAAATCATAATCTTTTGTGTGTCTATGTGTGTATCTGGGATTGTTTCAGATTTGTGCTGGCAGTGAACATAAATTTCTTCTGAATTTACACAAAATTTCCTCTGAATAGATTCAGTATACATTGTTTATCAGTCGGTTGTAGATTAATAAAATTGGATGCAACACATTGCTTCATGTGCAATTGACTGAATCCACTTTTCTCTTTTTTAGCATATATCATTATGAAATGTGATGCACACCACTATTTAGTAATTCATGATTATACATGCATGATTGAAAATAAAATATTAAAATAAAATAAGTTATTACTATGGACTTGCTTTAAACTTCAGGCTTATTATTGAGTTATTAATCTTTAATAATTATTGATATTGATATTAAAAGTTCAAAATGATTAAATAATAACTATTAAACTAATGTATAAGTTCAATAATGAGGTGTAGGCCATAGGAATGCACCACTATGGCAATTGTGGTCCAATATCCAGTATTCTTCATATACATATCTGTTGATGTGGTTACATAAACTTTTATAACATGTTGTAATTAGAATACACTACTACACTCTTAAAAAAGAGGGTTCGTTAAGGGTTCTTTAGGAAAGACAGTGGTTATATTTAGAACTATGAACACTGAAAGAGCCATCTACATGCATAAAGCGTTCTTTGCATGGTAAAATGATTCTTCAGGTTGATGGAGAATATGTTTGTATTTGGTCCTAATCTTTAGAATCTTTTTGAAAACGGTTATATATAGTACCAATAAGGGTTCCGCTATTGTTATGATGACAAGCTTGTAACAATAGAAGAATATGCAACACTTTCTCCATCAATCTGAAGAACAACTTTGCTTTGTTCTGTGAGTGTTCATGGTTCTCTATAGAACCATTGTCTTCCTTATAGAACCATCTTTTTTTTTAAGAGTGTACTACTATTACAACTACTACTAATAATACTACTGCTACTACCAATACTACTACTACTACTAATTTATAATATAATAATAATATACATAGCAAGTCACTTTATATTTTCAACATAAAAGTTCATAATTTAACCTATAAGTTGATACAAGGCGAAACATTTACACATTCTCCCTTTCTCTCTCGGCTAGTTCGACAGATGTTGGTGAGGGCAACGACAAGCAAACATACATCTCCACACACACACACACACACACACACACAAGCACGCACGCACGCACGCACGCACGCACGCACGCACACACACACACACACACATACATTTCTCTGGTGGCAAGAAAAAAATTCCTCAAAGGACATTTGCACTCTTTGCTATGGAGGTTAGCTCGTTGCCAGCTGAGAGAAAGTTTTTCAGTCCCAAGGACATTATCTCTCTTTGCTATGTAGGTTAGCTCCTTACCAGCTGAAAGTTTTTCAGTCTAGGGGAGATATTCACTCGCTGCTATGGAAGGTAGCTCGATGTTGGCTGAGAGAAAGTTTTTCAGTCCGAAAGACGTTTTCACTCATTGCTACGTAGGTTAGCTCCTTGCCAACTGAGAGAAAGTCTCTTGGTTTGAGGGAGATTTTTGCTTGCTGCTACGGAGGTTAGCTCCTTGCTAGCTGAGAGAAAGTTTCTTAGTCTGAAGGACATTTTCACTCAGTGCTACGGAGATTAACTCCTTGCCAGTTGAGAAAATGTTTCTTAGTCTGATAAAGATTTTAACTCACTGCTACATAGATGAATTTATTGCTGGCTGGGAGAACATTTCTCAATCTGAAGGAGATTTTTTTAGTAAAGAAAAATATACAATAACTGTGTCATCAAATATCAGTCAAATCTAAACATCAGTCCAGTGCCAATCATTTTCTTTGAGCCATTATCTGTTTATACCGATATGATTCTGACATTATCATGCATCACTAGTATGCCACATATAGACTTTTAGGGCACTTGAAGCCTTTACGCACTGAGTGCAATTTATTTGGCTGTCAATAAATTAATTAGACCACAAGTATACATGTGGATATCTTGCATAACAAGTGTTGTTGTATGGTTAAAATGCAACATCATTTAATTTGCCATCTCTTCTATTCAAACTTTTCCAGATGGCAACTCCAAAAGCTGCTTAAACTGAGTTGCAGACTTCCAAGTTATATGTGAAAGAAGTCATAGTTTCAGCTACTAAATGAGGCTGTGAAACTCTTTTTGCTCTTTTCACTTTTCTAAAATGTATAGCAGTTTACCCAATGGCACTGTTTGCATATTTTGTGAGGAACAAAGGACATCTTTGTCACTTAAAACCATTCTGCCAGTTTGAGAAATTTCTGCCAAAATTACACTGTATAGTTGTGCGTAGTTTTAGTGCAAAAAGTGCTTCAGAGTATTTCACCTTTTCATGCTGTTCACTCACTTCGCATTCAGTTTGTAATGGCCATTAGATTTACAACCAAAATCATATGGCATTTTCAAGACATCTCAACAAGACAAATCTAAAGAACAAAACTGAGTTTGTAATCTGTCTATAACAAGTATAAATATGAGCACATTCTCACATTCCACCCATGAGTAAACATTACTTATAAGAAATATTCATGACAATCAAACATATTTGACAATTGACAAGGAATGTTGGCCCGGGAATTAAAAAAAAACAAAAAAAAAAACATATTTGACAATATGCATGTGCAGAATGCCTAAAACGTTGCCATATAGATAATTTTATAAACTGCATGAGAAAACACAGTGCAATAGAATAACTGTGCAAAAATAGTAATGGAAAGCAGGCACTAACAACAGTGTAAATAAAAGTATACAATGGCGTAACAGCATCTTGTTTTTGTGCAATATTAATAAGAGTTAGGTAGATTCAGTGAAAGTGACAGCCAGGCCTAGCAGTACGAAGACAGCTCATGACTTGTTAATAATGAAAACCACAATGCGGAGCACTTGTGGGTAAAAAATGTCTCTGGAATCTGGTGGTTAAAGTATGAATGCTTTTGGGCCTACCCAGCCATAGAGAGATAAGCAGTTTGTTACCAGGCTGAGTAATGACGTTTATGATAGCTTTGGCCTCATTGCGGCAATGGTCTTCATAGAGCTGTTTAATCTTGGGTACTTTGCAGTCTGTGAAATTTTGCGCTGGGTTTACCATTTTCTATAATATGTTACAGTTTCTGGCAGAGGTCTTGCCCATACCAGAGGCTTACTTTGAACATTAATGAGCTCTAAGTCTTACTGTAGCATGTGATAGTTTTGTGTGGTTTTTTATTTGTTTAGCTATTTACAGTGTTGGCAGTTTGTGGCCAGGGTTTCTATTTGAATTAACCAGAGGATCCCCATTAATTGTGAAGGCTGGTGCCCCATGTAAGGATAGGAGCGACTTAGTGGATGGCCTAAAAATAAATAACCATGGCACTCTTGGAATTAAAGAGCTTTTACATAACATGGCCATACATGAAAGTTAAAAAGGCTCCCCAGTACGTGTCAACAACTTAACACCTTGTCCTAACAGCAAGCAAGCCTTCAAAGCATTCATTGCATCGTGTCACAAAGCCTTCAGGATGTCTTCTTCACTGCAAATGCCAAATATGCGCTGCAAGTAAGAACATAACAAACTAAAAAAACAAGTGGACCTGTCCGCTATTAGGTTCAAAATGGCAGAGTACCCTAGATACATTATCTTCAAAGTATGTCACATTTAAATGATATTTTTGCTATGTTTTTTACATTTGTGTAAGAAGTTTAAATACAACATCTACAGCATATAACAAAAACAGTATTACTACCTGAAAGCAGTTTCCTTCCAGATCGTAGCCTTTTGTTTACAATCCTTAAAAAATTTAGAAGGATGAGCATACAGCTCTCTGTTGTCCATCTCATGGATGAATTTCTCCACATCACCTTTTGTTGAGGTGGAGCGTCACTGTGATGTGATGTGCTGAAAATAGAAGCAGAGCATCTGTCAAAAAAATCTCATGGCGCATTACATTCCATCACTTTCTGTTGCTAGCAGTTGGAATAGACACCTTTGTTGATTTCAATGGGAGCATTCTGGTTGTCATTCCTTGGTTTGCTTGCTGTTTGGACAAGGTTAAAGTCATGTAACTGACTAGACATGTCATTTGTCTATCATCTGTGTGGAGTTTTGTGTTGAAACTCATGCTGAAAAATGCTGGCAACGCTATTTTGTCCATAGCCATGTTTTCTAAGAAGAGAACCTTCATCAAAAGTGTTTATTTCATCACTGATATATGGGTGAAAATTGGTGGATGGCCTGCTTGAACTGAGGGGATTCAAGTAAGTTATTGGTGATGGAAAATGCTTCCTTAAAGTGTAATCATTTGTATATTATGTTGTACTTTCTGAATTAGGAATCTTTCTGTTGATGACTTGGATCTCTCTGTGATTTTAACGTGTTAGTTAAAAAGATGACTATTGTCAGAAGTAAATTAATTGAATAACAAACATTTTTGATGTTGTGGCTGGACTTTGATGTAGTATTGGGGATAATGTATTATGTTTTTTTTTTCTTGTAACAATGTAATGTAATGCATTACAGTTGAAATTCTTGTAATCACATTACAGTTACTGACTTAATAAGAATTGTGTTACTTTGTTACTCATGTATTTTTAAGTCAGTGGTTCTCAAACTGGTCCATAGTGAATGTCAGACAGTCCAGATGTTTTCTCTATTACTCTGTTGTGCAAAAGATAGATTGGAGCAAAAATCCGGACCATCTGGGGGTCCCTTAGGACTGATTTGAGAACCATTTCTCCAAGAAAACCATATCAATTACAGATTATATATATTTAAATTATAGTTTTCCTTTAGAATATCTATACCTGGTCCTCTCTGTAATTTATGCATGGGTGTGCAACCTGCGACAGGTGAATACAAGCAGCACAGCATGAGAAGCACTGTAAAGTTAGTGAACAACTAATATGAAACTCACTTAAACAGGCGAGGTTCAGAAACCCCTTTGTAAACTTTGGATTTTTTAAAATAAACATTTTATTTTGAGGCTGCTGCTTGTGTTTGTAAGGACAAATTTTTGGGTTTACAAACAGCATCAGCTTTTCATAAAGGATAACTATCTGTGTCTTGTTCAAAGGCAGAGATAGTGAGAAGTCTTTTAAATGATGTTTAATGCGACTGGTTATTTCTTTCCAAATTAATTGTTGACATTCCAAAAAAAACTCTAAATATGACTATTGGGCTTTCCCTTGTACAGTTGGACCAGACATTTGGGTTTCACTGAGAAATGGAGAAGTAAATAATGAGTAATAAGATTTTCCAGGAAGGAATAATTAAATTAATTCCATTACAGATAAGTAATTAGTAATTTGTATGGATTGCTTTGAATAATCTAACATGTTCATGCTCTTCTGTTCTATACTTAAATATTCAGTGTGGTGAATGCCACATTACCATGGGATATCTGGTCCCCCATCCTCAATAGTTACATGTTCCACTTTCTTAAACCTCATGTTGGTGCTCTCCATTTCTACCAAATTATTTGATATATGCATTCCCAAAGAATTGCACACAAAAATAAGCAGTTCCACCTTTGTTGATCTGCCATTATCAATTTGATAAAGTCCAATGTTGATCTACTAACATTTAAGTCATACTATCGGTCTGCTTATAAGAGAAGCTGTTCATTTTGCTGCCTAGCTATGCCCAGTTACAGCATTGCAATACGCACAGTGCCACCTGGGGCAGTGGGGTTTGAGAGCCTTGCCCGAGGGCATAAGCAGTCAGTCTCTGGATTTAAGCCTATGACCTTCTCGGGGCTGGCTATCCTCTGTTACTACTAGGCTTCCAGTGCCATTTAAAAGTGAGAAGTACTCTAGCCAATTGCTCTTTAAACTGATAAACTGTTATAATTCCACCTATACAGTTCCTCAGAACAGACTCTGGATGTTGTTTCATGTTTTAAAATGCTGATGTTGCCACTAAATTTGATCATTAGGAGACTGTTGCAGATTACAGTTGAAATTTTTGTAATCACAATGACTGAATAAGAATGTTACTTATGTCTTAAAATGCTGACAGTGTAAGGCATTCAAGTTTAAATTCTTGTAATCACATGTACAAAAACAGCACAATTTAGGAAACAGCTTTGTGGATTAGGAATGTTCGGTGGAAGTCCAGTTGTTGAACTTTGTTTCCTGTAGGCTACCAGTCAAACTCAAAACAAAAAAACAAAAAAACAAAAAACAATCCTGAAGCCAGTTGAAGTTGCAGCTGCAGTTATAGACCTCTGTTTCTGAGTTGTATGACAACTTTCCCAGGTATTATCATGGCCTTGAGTGCTGAGCTGTAATCGACAAATAGCACACAGGCACAGGTGTTTTTACTGTCAAAGTGTTCTTGGGCTGTATGGAGTTTCAGGGCAGAGTATGTCATTTACTGACCAACTAGTCAGCTAAGGCTGACTGCAGAGGGCCCAGAAATCCTTTTCTTCTGCTAGTTATATCTGTCATCCCTTGTTTTTCCAAGCCTTTTATAGTCACCAAATAGACTGCCACAGGATAACAGTTATTGAGGCATGTCAAATGTCATTTTTTCCCCTTTAGCTTGGGCTGCAACAGTTGTTTATGCATAGCATGCCATTAATAATTTGTTTAGAATATTCTGAACACTGTACATTTTTTTAAATTCCAAACTTAAAAAGTGATCAATTTGAATATGAATTTCAATATATGATATATATATATATATATATATTATAACTAAATAAAACATAAGATAACTAAATATAACGTATGACTTTTTAGCATTTAATGTGGCCAATCTTTGTCTTTATTACAACTTTCAGTCATTTCAAGAGACTTGCTTTTCAAAGAAATCTGCAGGGATATTTTTTCACACCTTCAAAGTTCAGATGTTGGCTGTGTTTTTCTGGGGTGAAGCAAAAGTGGAGCTTGATTTTCTGCTTGATTTTTTCTCAGAGATGAAAGCTTCAAGTATTGTTTATTTAATGGTGATATTTTTGGTGGTCTGTCATGTTTTGCCGGGTTCTTAGAAGTCCAATTTTCTATAACTTTTAATAATTTTTGTAAGCATAAAAGCATAAAAAACAATGCATAAAAAAGAACACTAAAAAAGGCTGTTCTTTTCTCAATTGCCACATTAGTGTCATTTTTTTTCAATTGTCACATTAATTTCATCAGTTACTGATGAATGGATTAAGGACATTTTCAGCAGCTGAACAGTCTGATAATAAGCATTATTAAAAAGAGAAACTGAAAACCATGAAATTCTTTGCAACTCTTTCCTTTGAGACTTTACTCTGTAACAGAAAAGGTCAGCGTGCTTTCTATCACAGCTCTATAGACCTGCAGCATTCTAGAGACCACGAAACTTTTTTAAACCCAGTGATGGGAAAAAGCCATCAGTGGGCTTGAATGGAAGTCTTTGCAGATGTGATAACCTGCTGCTTTCATGGTGTAAAAAGTACAGAAAACTGTGCTTAACCCCTTAAACGGCCAGGGCCCGCCACCAGGCCCAAAGTTTTATTACACACTGCTATAACCTAAGAATAGCTTGCATTGAACAGTTTGTACTGAAATCTCTGTAGCTGCTCAGTGATAAGCCTTTGTATGTAATAACCCTGAGATTTTAAGGGGTTAAGCACAAGTATAGGTATGAGTGTAGCAATATGAAGGCAAAAATGTACAAAATAGTGAATGGTTTAACCCCTTAAATGGCCTGGGCTCTTCTATAACCTAAGAATAGCTCAGTCAGTTTGCATTAAAGTCCCTGTAGCTACTAAATAATAAGCTTTAGTATGTAATAAGCCTAGGATATTAAAGGGTTATAACATAAAATTTAAAATCAGGACACATATTTTTTTTTCTGTCTGAAACCCAGACTAGTGAATTTGCCATGTTTTAACCCTTTTAACAAATTCTGTATGTGATGGCTAATATGCAGTAATGGTCCTTGCATGAGGAATGTACTAAGTACTTTTAATGTCTCAGTAAAAATGTAATGAGTAAAAAGTATGTTATTTGAATACTCACGTTCTGTAATACTTGAGTAAAGTACAAATCTTCCAACATAATACTTAAAGTACTTTCCTCAGTTTTTGAAAGTGTCTGCATAATTCAGCCAGTTATTCAGAGTGGTTTGATGATAAACGCTCCATTCTAGGGTCAGAATTGTTCACGGTACTGGTGAATGGAGCCAGATGTCTGAAGACTTTAAATAGGAATTCTACTGATTTTTTAAAAGTTCTGCACAATTACATGGTTAAGATTTAACAATAATCATTCAGTGGTTTGATGTGAAACGCTCCGTTGGTGGTAATAGAAACTGGATCTGTAAAGAGCTTAATGCCTCTAAAAGCTCCATCACCTAAAGTTGAAACATAAGCAGGGCAATATAAGGCAAAAAAAGTTATTATTTCAAATTTCCCCCTAATTTTCCATTATCTACATCATAACTCAGAAGACATATGTAGGTTCACTGGTTGTTTTGGATAGTAAATTAAATGTTTACATTTGTAGTGCAGGCATTGCGATCCTTGGTTCCTAGCACCACCACTGTAAAGAAGTTAGAGTCAGTAATTTTCTCTACAAATTCTAATTTCACAACAAACTACTGTGACTGACTTTGTTTTGCAGAAATATTAGGTGGAATTCCCCTTTAAGGCCTCTAAAATCTACATCACAGAAAGTTTACAATTTTTTTTTGTAAAATACATTAATAGTAGAGAGATACATGCAGGATGTTATAAGGCAATTTGGATTTCCCACTATTTAACTAACAGCAGCATTATATATAAACACTCCGAAGACATGTGTAGGTTCCCTGGTTATTTTGAATAACAAGTACAATGACTACATATTTGCACTGTAGATATTGCGACACCTGGTTCCTATTGCCACCACTGTAAAGAAATCCTGTTTCACAACAGAACACTCTGAAAGACTTTGTTCATACCCCAACGACTAAATTATGGAAAAACTTTGAAAAATCTGTGAAATTTCACTTAGGAAGTAAATAGTTTGTTATTTAGCAAGTCAAAGCAGACAAGTCTCAAAAAGAAGCGAGTGCCATTTGATAGTTGCACTTGAGTTTTCAACAGACACAAAATAAACAAGTAATAACTCATGAATAAACAGTAATGTCACAAAGCGGAGTGGGAAACTCCTGCCGCAGTATTGTCAGTGCTAGAAATATCCTAATGCACTCCAGAGTGTCAACAGAGGAGGCAAAAAATGGACGAACTCTTCGGGAAAAGATGAAAAAGAATGTTTAAGAGAAAGAAGGCATAAAAGAGAAGTAAAAGAGAGATGGAGAGGAGCGTCTCGAAGGACAGATAGTGATAAAGGGAGAGCATGATGGATGAGGTGGTGTTTTAAAAGGCCAAAGCCATTTCATTGATAATCTGATCAATACTACATACAAGAAGAAAAAAAAGGGTATGGAACACGTTTTCCATAAAGACCCGACTTTGCCCTTGGGAATTTTCTTTAATAACTTCTCCCCATGAACTTTAAGGTGTTGTTTTTTTTTAAGGACAAAGCAAACCTATGAATAAAATATAATGTAAAATTGTATTTGGAGAATGAATAATGAAACAGCAGAAACAAATATCAGATAAGATTTGCAGGGATGAGGCTGGATGTCAGAAACGGCATCCTCTTAATGTGTAAACAGGCATGTGCTCCTGGATTTCCATAAAAGCCGTGGGCGTCTGAGTGCAGCTGAATTTGGCAGGAAGCGCTTTAGGTTTTAATTTTGTCCTTAAGGTGAGAAAATTAAGTTGTCTGCAAGCATTGGAACCGGCAATGAGGATGATGTACGGTTGTCAAACATCAAGATGCAGCGTACGATAAACAAAGCTGGGGCTAGCATCTCTTTAATCGCACTGAATAGAAGCTAAGTTTTTTTTTTTTTAATTACAGCAGACACTATCAGAAATAGACTAAATTCACAACTGCTCTTGTTATGACTCAGTGACTGACAATACAAGCTGTTTCTAGTGTGCCAGTGTTGCTGGAAAGGTCCACGCTGTGTCACTTATCTATCTTCGTCTGCTGTGATGGACACGCTCGTCTGACTTTGGCATCTGACATCTGCTGAAAAAAGGCCTCAGTGACAGGATACATGATGAGAAACATAAGCTTACAAAGCAGCCATCCCAGCTGGGCCTGCTTGCACACCATCGACCTGCATACATCCAAGGTCCCTCAGTTACTCAAAAATACACTGTGAGTAGCGTAGGCCGCAGGCTGGCAAGCAGCTGTCGATTTTTAAAGTTTGTGTCAGTTTAAATTATAAAGCAGTATTACTGATCAGGCAGCACATTTGCAAATACAGTTTGACATTCTTGTTAAATTGCCTTACAGTTGTTGCCAATTATGACAAAAAAATATGAAAAACTGCTCACATCTTTGAGTCCGGCAGAAAACTGCACTTTGCTGACCTTTCAAATGTCCTCTGGCGTCCCCTGCTGGAGCTTGGTGAAATAATCCCCTGTACTAATCAGTGTGCTGTTATTCCAAAGCGATCCTGACGTGCTCTTTATTGTAGGAAAAGGTCACAGGTATTACAGCAAATAAAGAGAGAAAGTATGTCCCAGAGTCCCAGCGGACCAGGAAGAGGTGATGCCACTGCGGTGAATAGACTGTATGGGACTTGGTATGAGGTGTGCGACCTCAGAAAGAGCACTGTACACACGTCTCCATTCAGCTACAGTGAAAAGCCCCTGGGGCCGGAGGATTAACATACTGTGGACAATATATGCTGTGTGAGTTTGTTGTACAAGCATAGACACACACACAAACACACACGCACACACTTGTGCACACACACACACACACACACACACACACACACAGACCTAGGCAGTAGACCAATGTGCATACAAGTGAAATCAGCGCGCTTGTTTTTTTTTTTGGTTTGTTTTTTTAGACCACACTATGATGCAAACCGAAGGAAAAGTTCTGCATGTTAATGTAAGTACTGAGCAACTGTTTGAATTTGTTTTACATCCCTAATCAGTGTCCTTTACCCACCTCTAGTTTCACAATAGAAACATCTGTTTAATCAGCTGTTATGTCTTGATATTGAAGGTGTCAGCTTGCAGAATGCAGAATTATCCTGCTGAGTTGAA
>JAILXH010052737.1:31200-41632 GCA_023558415.1 Piaractus mesopotamicus | reverse complement strand
ATATATATATATATATAATGTATTTGTATTTAACCCTTTAAACTCAGGTTTAGACATGGATTAAGTCTTGGATTAAATTGCAAGGTTAATGGCAAATCATCACTATATTCTTTTTATTCTATGTCTGGTAAACTGATCTTAAGCTTTTCATTATTTTCATATCTCAAATAGAATAGAATAGAATAGAATAGAATAGAATAGAATAGAACTTAAGCATTTTTTTTTTGGTTTCACAACAGATACAATAATGTAGACATCTGGAATTCATACACATACAACAAATCAAACAAAAAAAAAATACATATTAAGTTCACATTTAAGCATCATAAAAACATGTCACTCATTATAGCTAAAGTTGTCCTGTGAACAACTTTGTTACACAGGTCAGACAACTGCATTTGCTGTTTACTATTTATTTTTCCTGCTGTGTTAACAGGTTTCTGCACTTTATGTTTACATTTCCAAACCGTGTAGTAATAACAACAACAAGAACATTAACAACTACAAGTCATATTAGTCTTGTAACATTTCCTAAATAATTTATAGTAGTTACTGAACAGATCATAGTAGTTCATGAATAATGTATGGTAGTTCCTGAGTATTACGTGAATAATACATTCCAACTTTAAAAAGCCAAACTGCCCTCAGACCAAAAGGCAATCAAAGCACCTTTGCTTTGACAGGCTGTACACCATGAAAGAAATACCTGCAAAACCAGCGCACAAATGAGCGCCACACCATAATCCAACATGCAATCATTTTTTCTCATTTCAGCACATTGACCTGCGACCGCACACATCACTCCGCACACACGAGACACACCAGCCTTGTTTACCTCAGCTGTGACAAGTGTAACACTGCAAGCGAGAGGCCTCTGCCGGGCCCCTTATGAGACTGAAGTTACCCAGGGCCCTCATAATAACGGGACAAGCAAGTCATTTGTAGCAGCATTGCTTCATCTCCTCGTCATTCTCTACTTTTTTCCATTAAATGAGCTGTCACTTTGAGCGCGGGCCACAAACGCGGGAGCCCTTGTTGGTGCTATTGTATCAGGAATGAGGGGGAAGAGAGGGAGAGAAAAAAATAAAAGGAAAAGAAAACAATGCACTCGAGATTCGTTTCAACTTCAGAGGTGTCACTCGCGTCCGACGGTGATTTCCAGCACACCCAATTAGTCCTTCTAAATATAGCCAGCAGGGTGCGTGTATGTGTGTGTATGAATGTGTGTGTGCAGAAGAGCTGGAGTGAGAGAGTGTGTCATGATGCTGGTTACTAGTGGGGGAGGTAGTTAGGGAGTATGTTTGGGAATACACATGCCCCAGACTGCCAAGATGCTGGAGATTTAGAGCTGGGATAACAAGACAGAAAGGACATGGTCCACAGGCTGCAGCCTGAGCGCCCGCTTATTACCACCAGCTCCCTTCAGCAGCAGGTAAAATCCACCGACAAAACCCTTCCATCCTCCTCCCCTCACTCTCCATTACCTCAATTATCTGTGCTTAAATGTAAATTCACATCGGAACTACATAATCTAAGGAGATTTTCATCTCACTACTTGACTTTTCTCATTTTAGTGCTGAGGTGTTTCCTTGAGCTTCTAATGCTGAGACATATAGTACATATACATTTATACATGTAAGTAAAACATGGAACCTGAAGCAGTAGCGGTACTCATAATGTATGATAATGACACAAAATCTACCCAAATGTTTGCATTTCATTGCAGCCACAGCAGGTAACATAGATATTACTTTAGGCGGGGTGAAAATATAAGGCCTCTAATTATATACTTTAACTTGTTTTACCCATGCTGCTTTCAGATACTAAACAAAAGCCAATTTATAAAAAGGTTAATCTGTTTTGTTTATAAGCTATTGCTTAATCTGTATATGAAGTAGACGCTACAAGTTTATCTCCTCCTGGTCTCTGCCTTAGCTGCTCTGTCCACAGAGGTACGTACTGTCTAACATTCATTACATGCATTTTTTGGAAACAAGTATTGGTTTTAAAGTTATTCAGCAGCTTTCTTTGAAGGATTTGGAAGCTAGTGAGTAGATATCCTGCTACAATAATCTATGATTGGATATTTATCTATGGATATTTTTTCTGTCAGATGGCCCTTTCCTCCCAAAGTAGGTGATTCTTCACCATATGAAGCAACAAAATGCACTAGACTCTCTGGTGATAAGCAGAGGTCTGGCTTGCAAGACTAGTCTGCTCCAGGTTTAACTATAAACTCCTTAGTTTTGACAACACTGATAGAATGGTGTACATACAGTGTGAACAGCTGGCTAAAATCATGACTATCCACACATTCACATTAGGAGGCAACAAGTCGCTAATGATGTCTCAAGTTTGTCTATTGACTACATGTAAGGCTGCTTTTGTTATCATGTGAGCATTCACATTGTTCAGCTTCTGACATGAAAATGCAAACAACGTATACTATATGTAGTACTGTGCAAAAGTCTTAGTTACCAAAGCACATTATTTAAAACCATTTACGTAAGCAGTAGGTGTGTTGTTATCTGTGTTTACTTGCACAAAATATAATATGAAACAATGCAAATAAACATTAATATAATACAAAGTTACAAAAATGTCTTATTTTTTTTTAAATAGTTGTGCTAGTAGTTGTTTCACTATACTTCATTTGCATAAAGTTCAGAAAACATCAGCTGTAAGATGCTTTATTTTAATTATTTATCGCTAAATTGCAGCTTTTAGTTGCCTACTTCCATGAGCAATTACTGGATGTCTGTTGCCTACAAATGTCAAAGCAGGGTAGAATTAAACAATTCTAATAAAGGTTTATCTGCATAAGCACAGCATATTGTACATGCTGATATAGCATACTGTGTATATAATAGACTGTAACAATAACAACAAAAATAAAATCACTGTTGCACTGATTTAATGATGTAGTACATGTAATAATGTACATGTAGTTAAAGATTTAGCTAAAAAATCAATGTCACAGTAATTTAAATCATAAATAATTTTAAACAAAAATATTGTATATTATTTATCTGCATAAGACATCAACCAGTTAGCTAGCTTATTGCATCTGGGCACCTTAAGAACATTAACTCTGAGTAAACAGCATCTCATTTGGCTAAGCTATAGGCCTGAACTTGCAATTGACTATTCATGAAGTATTTGCAGGATAAAGGATATTTCTCAAAGATTCATGACAAGGGTGTTACAATAAGAAAGCTAGCCAGACAGCAAAGTTTTAATTAACATTATGAGTGAAAACAAATCTTTGGCTGGGTGACAGGCTAACTTACTTTAACATTAGGCCAAACTTGTCCATGGATTTGCCTTGATGGAATCTAGTCTACATCATTAAACACATGCATGTATTCAGCTGTAAAAAGTAATTAGACAACATGAGAAATTATTATAGCTGACTAATGTTTGGCAGTTAACACTTCCAACCATCTGATAGCCTACTTTATACAAAGTGGCACAGCAGCATGGAGAGAGTGTGCAATGAAGAGTGGGTCATCTTTCATGTAGTCATGATTCTATGAAAATGAACTATAATGAAATAATGAGATTATTAACCAGTTAACCACATTGTAAAATATGGCATAATAAAAAATAAAATAAAATATATTTTTCTTCAATGAGAGCTGGTTTGATTAACTGAAAAATGGATTTGCAGAAAATCCAGCAGAATCTTATCCTGAGATAGTGGCACAAGGTAGATGGTAGAAATACTTTTTTGGTGCAAAAATGATGGAACATCCTTATGAATAATGCATCTCCCACCTGCTCAGTCGCTGTGGAGGGGAGTATGTGGTGGAATCTGTGGGACGTCTGTAGGCAGCGTCCGGCTGTGGGTAATGTCAACAGTTCCTCACGGCAGTCGTTCTGCTCGCTTGGCTTGGCCTACAGCTACTGACCCATGCTATGGAACAACAACTCGGAACGATTCTGCTAACGATGCTGGACAACTTTTAACGCTGACCGCTAGTGACCTGACACTCTTAGACAATGTTTTCTAAATGAGAGTTTTTTTTTTTTTTTGCTGTAGATCTGTGTGTTCTGCAGGCAAGGAATACATAGTTGGCTCTGGGTGACAATGTAAGGCAAGGGTCAGCAATCCTAGGCCTGCTTCAGTTGATGCTTTCATTTACATAAGAGTACAAACTGGAAGGTCACTTTTATATATTGTTTTTACCTGTTATGTAACTAAGTATTAAGATTTCCAGTATTAAGAGTTCCAGTTTTTCACTATTACTAACTTTAAATGCCTCTCACTGGTTAAAGTTGGTTATCATACTTGTTTTCTTTTTTAAAGATCCAAGTCCAGATCTTGCTGTATTTTTAGGTTCCCTATGGCACACAGGGATGCCAAGTGCAGCAAAAATGTGCAGCCCAAAATTTGATTAAAAGACAGCCACCAGAAGCTAAAACTTAATAATTTCTCCTGTGAATTAATTTTTAAAATAACCACAAATCTGGCAATGCTCATGGCAGATGAGCACACTGAACTAAAAATGAAAAGCAAAAGCATGCAATTCTACATAACCACCTCTTCTGTAGCAATTTGTTTGTTGGACATAAAGAAGTCCCATAGAATGTGAAGCTCTTGTATGGATGAAATGAAATCAGTGATATCAAATTAGTCCCAAGAGGATGGAAATGAGGATGGTCATTTTACAAGAGGGATGGTTTTAGTTGTTTTTTCTGACCAGTAGATGTTATCCCTTCATACCCCTCCTCAAATCAGGCCCTGCCTATCAAGTTACCATTTTGAAGATACCAGGTTTGCAATGATATGCACCAATATATCTTACTTTTTTGGCAATTTGATCTACCTCTGTCTCCTTGCTAACCTGATATCATGCCTAAGATGTGCCTATGCTCTTTGCATTATATTTTCTATGAAAAAAAATAACCTTTTTTCTTGTTCCATAGTGCTGATACAAAAAAAAAAGGGCAGAGCAAGTGAGTTGAACCAGTTAGGAATTAACCAAACTGTGCTGGAATAAGAACTAATAACCCTTGATGTAAGGATTTTGAATTTTTACCGAAAGCCAAACATATATTGATTTATGAGAACTGGTAGCTGCACTAGTACACAGAGACACAGAGAAACTACTCGGCAACTTGACTGCGATAACTTTCAACAGTAAAAAAAAAAAAAAGCAAGAAAGGAAAAACTACAGAAGGAAAGCAATGCAACTTTGCTGGCATTGAGAAGCAGAAACATGGGGTTTGTGGTTTGTAGCTTTCTGGAGCTTGTTTGTGGGCTAGCTGTGCTGGGAGAAGTATCAGGCTGCTGTTCAGGAAGCCTCCGGGGGAGATATGGTGGGGTGCTCTGGTGCGGATCCTTCAGCAGCACCATAAGACTTGTAAAACAGGTCTGATCAGGCCCCTTCCCCTGCTAAATTCTCTTGGCTTGACTGGCAGTACATGGGAGAGGCTGCTCAAAGACTAGAACGCGTGTTCTTGTCAAGCCGTCCCCGTTTTTACACGGGTATTCCCTGGCAATAAGAGGAAGGGGAGACGCGACTGAATATTCAATCCCCTTCATCTCCAGTGAAAAGTTTCATGATTTCTCTAAGCCGCGAACTGACAACCATGACCAGATTGATCCGTCACACATGCAAAGCCACGACGAGATGCAGAGAGTGAGATCAATCACAGCAGGGGAGGGGAAAAATTAAGAGAGCAACAGCGAAGGCAGCTCTGTGCATGGCTACTGCACTGGTGGAGTGAAAAGCAGTGAAAAACTACACTCCAGTACAAGCACTGTTTCTTTAGTCAGAATCTACATCAGGAGAGTTAACCCTTAGGAGCCAGGTTATTCTTTGGTTTCATTAGACGGGATGGACGAGGGAGGAGGCTGCAGGTGCAAGTTGGTTGTTTTATTGCAGTCCATGCTGAAAACAAGAGACTCAATGACACATCAGAAGTAAAGACTAGGACTACAGGATACACCTAAGGATCAATTTTGGGGGTAAATCGGTGATTACTTTTTCACCTAATGAATTTTTTGTAAATTCTTGTAATCATATTACAGTGACTGCCTTGAGAAAAACTGCATGAATTTTATGACTCATGTCTGTAAAAGAACAATTAATTATGCAAAATGCATTTCAAACATACAGTGCTCAAAAAGTAGTCTTGGAACACTCTCTGAATATAATTTGTATCTTGTTCACTTATTACTCTGTAAGATACATTTATCATTTATTCATTTGTATTCATCAGATCCAGCAACAACTTGCAATAACAGATTTACAAACTGAAACTCAAAATAATCCGAGTAATTAACTAAAAACTTAAATAGAAGTAATAAAACATCGGTGTGACAAACTTCAGTGTCTCATTCTTTTACATAGGTCAGTATTTAGTATTTTATTTAGATTAGTATTTGGTTGCAATCTCTTATTTTAGATGACAGCATGAAGTGTTCTAGGCATGAGTTTGCACAATTGATACTCTGCCAAGGTTGTTGGAAGTTCTCTTTTGGATGATCAGAACATGGCAGATTTTGAGCATGTCCTGTATCTTTCCACTATTCAGTAGATTTTTCACTTCGAATTTTCAGTGTCTCTGTAAACCTTCTCAGAGATGTTATATTACCAAGAGACAATTTTTTGGCCAGATTAATTCAACTTAATATTCAATATTTTATAAGTTCTTTTAGCTTTATATTTCAAAATGTTAATGAAATGGAGAATCAGGTGTGATGGTGTGGATGGTAAGATCTCTGGTTTAAACATGTATGCATTTGGATTTGCATGCCAATATTTGTTTGAAATTGGGGGTTAGGTGAAATAATGTTTAGTTGGATAAAGTATTAAGTGATGAATCATAATAAAGTGAAATGATGCACTTTTAAACATAGTAAAGCACAATTTCCACAATATTTTGACAAATTTAATTATTCTGTAAAATCAGCCACCTTTGAGCACTAAACAATTGATGGATGCTGTGTTCCTGTCTATGTACATAATTCACACATGCATGTGCAACAGCTAACTATGACTCTGCTTGTGAATGTGAGCAGCACGTTGCAAGCCCAGGAAGTGCTGTAAACTTATAGAACAATCTTTAGAAGCATGTTGATATGAAACTCATGGAAAAAGGTCCCTGAGCTGAAGAAGAGAAAGCTTAGAAGGCTAGACTTGATTTTTGTTCAGAAACAGCTCTGTAAGATTTACATTTTATTCTTAAATATTTAGTTTTGAGGCAGTTGTTTCTCTGCCTTCAGGAGTGAGAGAATGTAAGTTTGATCATTTTTGACACTTGTTTAATGAGAAATCATGGAAAGTCAAATATCCAGTGAATGTCCAGTATATAACCAACTTTACCATGGTATCTGTAACGTAAAAGGATACTACTTTTTTGCCAATATTAAAGCACTTTGATATAATATTCAGGAATTATTTTTTCAATTTACTGTTACTGCAATAAACACTCATGGTCATCTAATATCACAAATACCATCATGGCTGTAATGATCTATGACACCTGTTTTTGGCTCCTGCCTGTGACAGATTCACAGCTGTGATGTAATGTGTGATAACACACTCGTTCTTGTGTTCTATTGCTTAAATGAAGTACTGAAGTGACTGTTGGATTTTCTCTTGTACTTTCCAGTTGGTACAGATTTGTTCAGGTTTTAGAGTGTAACATAGAAATAAAATAATGAATATCAAGATTGCTCCAGAAAATAATAAGTAATCCCTTTGTAATCCCAGTTTGAGAGAAGTAATCAGTAATTTGTAATGGAGTACTTTTTGTAATTTTGTGAACACGGTTATGTTCTTTAAGTGATGATGAATCCACTTGAGCAATTTGGAAATGCAGACTGAAACAATCAGCATGTGTATAACTCTTACAGTAGGCCATGGACAGATAGTCAAACTGTATCAGAATGCAGTTGCAGTTTGATGCAGTTTGAATAAAAGTAGTAGTCATAATTTACTGTAATTGTAGTACTACCACCTAAACAGTACTTGTTTGGAGGGAAATGTTCAGTAATGTATTTAACCCTTTAAATGGCCAGGGCCTGCTGGCAGGCCCAAAGTTTTATTACACACTTATATAAAAGAAGAATAGCTTAGCCAGTTTCCATTGAAGTCCCTGTAGTTACTGAATAATACGTCTTGTAATAATCCTGATTTTAAGGGGTTAAGTGTTTCCACACAAACCTGGTGGACTACATGACTAGAGTGGGCAAAAAAGTTATGTATTTTGATTTTAATTTGATTTAATTTGAATTTGATTTTAAATATTTAAATACTGAGTGTTGTGCATATTGTGTTAGAGTAGTGATGGGTTAACATATTGATTAAGGCTTATAAAAGTATAGCATTTGGATTTCATGGAAAAAAAATGTGATTAAGCAGTCTTGCTTGGTGGAAAACAAACTGGACGGGAAAAGACCAAAGTCTTAAAACTTACTGCAGTTTAAACAAATGCAGTAATGTAAAAAGTAACATATTTCACTGAAATTGTAATACCATCACCTAAATAGTACAATAATAGGAAGAAGTATACAATATCAAATTCACTATTTCCCAACAACAGATGATGTGACTAATAACTAGTGATAGAGTAATAGCAAATGGTACAGTAAATGTAAACATATTCTAGGGACAGATTAAGACCAGTTATTGGAAATTTATGAAATGATTATGTGACTAAGCAGGGCAATTCCACCAATCTTTCAAACCTTCTGCATAATTAAGTAGTTATTATGTAAACAGTGCAATTCAGAGTAGTTCTCTGATCTAGAGAAATTTACAAAGTCAGTATTGCTCATAGTGGTGCTGATAGGAACCAGACATCTGAACAGTTTACTGCTTCTAAAAGCTACCCTCGTCGCACACTTCTTTAACCTAAGAATAGCTCGGCTAGTTTGCATTGAAGTTCCTGTAGTTACTGAATAATAAGCCTTGGTATATAATAAGCCTGGGATTTTAAGGGGTTAAACAAAATGGTTTGATGCCTGAGGATTGTTTTTTGATAGTTTTGAGATATGGGTTTGGCCTGAAAAACCAAAACCATTTTTTTAATGAATTCAAAATAGTCTGCAAAGAAAACTTTTTTTTTTTTTTTTAATTACTATCAACATTACAAATAAAAGCTCAGGCGACATTCACTGGTCCCTTTAAATAGTAAATAAAATGGATATATTTGTGCTGTAAACATGACAACTTCTGGTTCCTAATACCACCACTGTAGAGAAATCAGATTCAGTTAGTTTCATACTTAAGACTATTCTAAATGACTTTGTTTACATCTAACTGATCGAATTATACAGAAATTGAGAAAAATCGGTAGAATAGAAGTCAACAGAAAGGGACAAATCAACAACTCTATTAGAAAAGCCCAAATCCACCAAGTTAGCTTTTAATGCCATCTCACTGAACGTGTCATACAGTCAGCCCTGCAAAGTCTTTTAACAGATCTAATCACTTTGGTGTATACAGAGCTACCATAGATGATAACTGATGAATAAAAGCAACTTACAATGATTCTGATAATTCAAAACTGTATACTGTAACCTGCAATATAAGTATGTAAAGGAATGTAAAGGAATGAAGGACGACTAGAAATGGGTGCATTCCAAGCATAGAAACTGTGACTTGTAAAGTCATCCAAAGTGACCCTTCAAATGATAAGAGGCAGGTAAGACGGCGGAAGAATGTGAAGCAGCTCATCTTGACAACTGAGGAATTTTCAAATTACTCAATCAACCCAGCCATTTATTCTCACAATTTAATGTGCAGTACATCAAACATTATTCTTTATGAGCGACGCCAGGTTCATTTATCTCTTTTTTCATTAGATTTTCTTTTTTCCCCCTTTGGATTTCATTAGCGTGAGCAGCTTTTGCTAACGACGAGTGACAGGACGACTGCAGCGAGAAGCCACATGAAGGCTGAATACAATTTCAAAGTGGTTAACAATCAGCGACAGTTTTTTATTGCGGCATTTAATGTCAAATGTCAACACTATCATTGTTGATCAACGACTTCAAACCAGGCGTGTCATTATTGAGAGTAGGCTGTGTAGGAGGAAGCTTTGAACGTACTGACACAGCTAATATAACTGCCTTGTGGGTGAACCATTGGTCCAATGGTCCTGTATGCAGATTCGATAGGAAAAAAGCAAGCAAGCAAGCAAACAAACAAACAACAACAAAAAGCAGCACAGGCAGAGCAGTCTTGCATGTTAATAACACCCAGCACCTGCCAAGGAGTTAGCAGACAAATCCCAAACTCCAGCAAGCCGGCCAGGCGCAGCTTTCCACCCACTCTGTGCCAAAGCCTCGTCCCAACAGCCAGCAGAAGGGAGCTGAGCTGTCCGACTGTTCGGCTGGCTCCGGGGCGCAACGGGCAGTGCCTTTCCCTCAGGCCAGCTGGGCTTCTTCTCTAATCTGTGGGCGTCTTTACTCCTC
>JAILXH010052737.1:0-27818 GCA_023558415.1 Piaractus mesopotamicus | reverse complement strand
CACACACACACACACACACACACACACACACACGCACACACACACACACAAATCAAAATAATAATGTTCTATTCAGAGAGCACTTCTATCTGCAGATGCTGGCAAATGAATTCAGCCCATCTTCCCCATTTCTAATTATTAAGAGGAGTTTTCTCCTGAATAGAGCAGGCAGAGCGCACAGAGAGAGCGGAGAAGAGAGAGGAGAAAGGGGAGAGGAGAAAGGACAGTGAAATAAGACACAGAGAGAGCACAGAGGGATTCAGAGCAGAGGTCTTGCTCATATACTAATTAGATCAACATGGATGCTCTAATTATAAGCATGACTGAGTGCATATCTCTTACTCGCTGCTAATTTAATTTGGATAAGCTTTTTGCCCACGGCTGTTATAACTGTAAAACACCTCACCACTGCACTACAGTGTAAATCTTGCTGTAAATATATTGAATCTACACACTTTGTCCATTTTAACAGCTTCACTTACCATATTGGTGCACTTCGTAGTTCAGCAGACTGTAGTCCATCTGTTTCTCTGCATAGTCTGTTAGCCCTCATTTCCCCAGTTCATCAATAGTCAGGACCCCCACAAGACCACCACAGAGCAGGTATAATTCGGGTGGGGGAATATTCTCAGCACTGCAGTGATGCTGACGTGGTGGTAGAGTGTTAATGTGTGTTGAGGTGGTACGAGTGGATCAGACACTGGAGTTTTTAAACACTGTTATCACTCCTTGTCCACTCTACTATATACTCCTATCTTGTTGATCTATCTTGCAGATGTAAATCGGCTGGAAATTTTTGGTTGGTGGACCATACTCAGTCCAGTAGATATAAAGTCAGAGGCGATAGCTCATCTGTTGCTGCACAGTTTGTATTAATCATCCTTTACTCCTTCATCAGTGGTCACAGGATGCTGCCCACAGGATGCTGTTGGGTAGATATTTTTGGTCAGTGGACTATTCTCAGTCCAGCAGTGACAATCAGGTGTTTAAAATCTCCAGCAGCACTGCTGTGTCTGATCCATTCATACTAGTTCAACACACACCAACACGGCACCCCCGTGTCAGTGTCTGTGAATGATCCACCACCCAAATAATACCTGCCCTGTGGTGGTCCTTTGGAGGTCCTGACCACTGAAGGACAGGGTAAAAGGGTGCTAACAAAGTAAACAGAGAAACAGATGGACTACAATCTGTAAGTGTAGAACTATAAAGTGCACCTATATAGTAAGTGAAGCTAATAAAATGGACAATGAGTGCAGATACGAGGAGGTGTACTTAATGAAGTTGCCGGTCAGTACAGTCTTCAACAACAACAACAACAACAACAACAACAATAATTATTATTACTATTATTGTAATTATTATTGTTGTTATGAATGTGTATAGCAATTTCAAAATGAGACTGAATAAAAATTAAATTAAAAAAAGTAAATTAAAACAGAAAATTACACAATAAGGAAAAAGAATAGTGTAGTTCAGCAAAATGAAAAAAACCTAGGTAATGTTATAAAAATACATTTTGATATTATAGACAGTTTAGCGCTCAAAGTTTGGAGCCAAGCCATTTGGAATTCAGCCTTCACTCATGAGGTTCCTCTGCTTAAAAGCCACGTTGCATTTCACAGGTGAAAACTGCTGCTACAGTAAGAGTTCTCATGAGTATGTAAAGAGCAGTGCTCTCATGTTGATGTGATCTTAGTCATAACTTTAATACTGACACTGTTGAACTATTAACCATGCAAAAGTGTGGACACTCCTGGCCAAACTACAAGTTTTGTTGATTTTCTAAATGAAAATGAGTTAACACATCTTCAACAGAGAACAAATTTCTGCACGTTTTAATGTGCAATTGAGAAGTCTCATTCCAAAATGCATTACAGATCACTGTCAAGAGTGTTCTTTTTTCATGATATATGTTGTTGGAAGTGGGCTTTACACATACAAGAAATATCAGTGCTATATCATGATTAATACCACCTTTACAAGTTATTCTAACTGTTATTGTTTTCAAAAACTCATTATATCCAGAATTTTTACAAAAGGATATACAGCCAACTATTCAATTACTGTTTATTTGCTGAATTCAACATATTGGAAAACAAAACAAAATATAAAATGTGGCCCATGCAAAGTTATGGCACATTATATATTTAATGTTTTTTTATTCACCAACATGTGAAACTCAGCAAACTAGGTAATTAATTGTGCATTAAAATCTTTAAAAAAGCCATGATGAATTTGTTTCCTGTAGTGGATATAACAAAACATGTAATTTGACCAGGAGCTTTTAAACCATTGCATATGTAAATATTAGAGTTAGGCTTAGATTAACAAGGTGGTAAATGTCTTACAAATGATTTGGAAACTGCTGGACACAGCGGTGCAATAACAGTGTTGAGCAGAAGATGGCAGCACAGGTCAGAGTTTATATGGGCCACTTCTTTTCTTTTTTTTCACACATTGTAGCAGCAGCAGGACTGACTGACAGTTCCTACACAGTGGAAGCTCCTGCTAATCTTAATTATTTCCCCTTTAAAGTGGAAAGCTATTTTTGTGTCATTAAAACTGATCTCTTTAGTCATCGCTATCTGTGGATGTTTCCACATCTTCCAAATGATTAACTGAAATGTGACAGCAAATGCTCCCTGAGGGCAAGAGGACAGTGGACCACTGTTGGCCTGCTGATGGCGTCCACTGATATGTTGCTCAGCTTTTTCCAGGCGGCCCACTGGTGGTTAAGCAGAGTAATAGACAAAATTACACTTCTCATCGCTCATTTTGCACTCACAGTCCAAATTACTTTCCGTCCTTCTTTTCTTTAGTTATACTTTAATAATTCGTTTAATAAATAATTTTAATCAAGCACACTATCAGCGACTACATTTTCTATAAAATCATTTTACCTTAGGCCTAGTCATTATTTTTTTTCTCTCAGTTGTTTGTAATATTCGTCTAACTTTATTTTCGGAAATAAAAGGCTGTGCGCATTTAAAGTCTGTTGAAAGGAGATTAAAAACTAGTTAGGGCTTGTATGCAGTACAATAATCTGGGTGGTCCGAGGGTGGACTAGCAGTGGCAAACAGCAGACCGATATATGCTTGCTATCTGGGCTTAAAGGAAATAATTCTCTCAGAACTTTTAAAAAGCATTTATTTGGATATTAGTGTCCAAAATAAGCCATAAGAATGAATGGTATCCTGTTATCTTTTCATATTTTTGCAAAATTTGCAAGGATTTTTGAGACATCTTGTCTGACTAGAGTTGATGCTTCACAGATATGTGACCGGTTAGATAACCTGTGAAGGAGTGATTGGTTTCACAGCTCTTCTAGTCGACTTTTCAGCTTCCACAGTTATAAAATACCTAGAGTAGGCAGAGATAAGCTTTTGTTTGACTTGGGCGAAAAAGCTTTTAGTTTGTGTTTAAAACAGTGATGGAAATGGGAGGTCTTCTCATGTCAGCAGTGAAACCCTGACTGATATGACTGGTTCATATGAAACTCTCCATGTTTCATTTATCAGAAGCCAAATTAGTGCGGAGCTCCTCTTATCAGAGACCTGGTGGTTGTCCTGGTTTGCATCCCCATCACTTACACTAACACTGCTATGTCTCACACATTAAGGTGACTTACTGTGTGGCTGACAGTGCAGATTGTTCTCACAAATGTTCTAATAAATTTTAAATGCAGTTGGTTTGTTTCCAAGAGCACACATACATGTTTTTTTCTCTCTTTCCTCTTTTAGTGACAGTTTTAGGCTGACGTTACACAGTGAAACGTTAAAGTAACTTTAATTGTTAAAAACTCAGCCACAACAGTTGCAAGCATCTTAACTTTGAAGAACAAGTTTCATGAAACAGCCAATACAACTGCTTATAATGCATCAATTTAATTTCAAATATCAAACAACATTATTTCAAACTATTTCACTAGATCAATCGACAGAAAAACAAAACTGAAGATGGTTTATTGGGTAATTGAATAGGAGATCTTTCTTACTTTATGCAAGTTTGGTAGTTTTCCATTTTGTCAGTTTCCTGAGCCATGACGACAAATTGAGTTTCTCAAAGCTAACGTTTCTTTAAACAGTGGTTTATCTAGCCATCTGACACTAACAGCTTTTTAAATGGTTGCTTGTGCTACTGTTTATTCTTTTTTGTTAGCCTTCTGTTGCAGTGATTTACTAAATTAAAGTCACTTTTGTTCTTGATGCTGCTAATTTTACACAGAGCTCAGATAAATTAATTTAAGATCCAAAGGATGACAATTATGAAAGAAGAGGAGACTAAGATGCAGTCATGTTGTGCTTTTATAATAGTTAATTAAACATTATTTTCAAAGGCTTAACATACACAGAACAGATCTAAAAGTCAGAATCAATAGTAAAGTACCCCAGACAGACAGATAAAGAAAGATGTAGAGATACAAAATAGAACAGCAATGACAGCTGGAAAAACTGTAAAAAATTATGTAAATATGTAAATAACAGTGCATAATTTGGTTAACTATTGGAGTTGAATTGCTTTGTGTAACTGTTGCAAAATTATATTGCATGAAACTCATAACATGCAACTAGTTGCATGGAAGTTTCAGTGAATAAAGCTAGCCTCAGAACACAAGTACTATTAGAATCTTTGACTTTGGCAAGAGTAAAAATGCTTAATACAAAAATGTAAATCAATATAAAACAGATTGATTGAACAGTTGTAAGCTTTTAAAAATTTGATAATGGCATTTTAAAATACAGTGAATATAATAATAATAATAACAATAATAATATTAATAATAATGTCCTGCTAGCATGTGTGTTCTATTTCTGATCTGTCTGTCTGCACTCTGCTTCTGTCTCTCCTGTTAACAGACTTCCTTTCACAATTAGCTGTTATGTGAATGAAAAATGACATTCTGGAAGGAGGCTTGATAAGGCCTGCCCACACACCCTAGATTAGCCTGAGAGGGCGAAAGGCAAATTCTGGCCTTCATCACACCAGTAGAGTAGGGGGGTTGAAAATGACCATAATGAGGCCCTTTAAGCTGCTCCCTTTTAACACAGTGCAGGAAACACTTGTGGTGACTTTGAGAAATTCTAGCAGGAGGTTTCCCAGAGAAGCTGCATGGCATGGTTGAATAATGGACACAGAGATGCAGTGGCAAAATTAGCCTGTCACTGACCCACTAGAGCCTACCGTGGCTGTGGAAGGGAAGACTATGGTGTTACGGCCTGGTCTCCACAGCGGACCCTCTATGTTATGATGAATTGACAAAATACAAATGATTTGTTGTAGTAAATATTATTACATATCTAACATTTATTACCATTACACATACACCACGATAGGCTTTGTATCTAACCAGATTAAATCTCTGGGCTAACACAGCTCTCCAGCTCTTTACCTCCTTGGTTTACTGTGCTGATAGTGAGAGGATTTATTGACTAAGAGATAAACAGATGAAGCGAGACACTTGATTGATCGTTTTGTTTAGTAGTTGACAGCATTTGACTGATTTGCTTCATGACTTATTATAAAGTTTACAAAAAAAGTACAATAACTGAAAACAATTTTCATTGCAATCACAAAAAATGAGGTACGTAATAATACGTTTTTACCCAGTTCTAAACCAGGGATCGATCAACTCTAAAACTGAATCAGATAGAAAGACTCAGTCCACCACCTACACAATTAGCCTGTAAAAAAACTATTACCTATATCTAATCTTATAGGATTACTACAGTCATATTTTAAGCATAAGATTAAATGCCATATACATTAATTTTTCGGTAGAAAAGAACAGAAAACCTGTTGACTTAAAACACATTTATAATAGAAGCCAATGGGCAGGTGCTTCAGGTTCTCTGTTCTTTAACTAAGTAGAGGGAAACATTAAAACCAGTGTCTGTGGTAACTGACTTTATTGCAGTTGATGTGGCAGATAGAGATTAAGTTGAATAGTGTTGGAGTATTTTTTATAAAACTAAGCATTTCTGCACATTTTCAGATAGGCTGTATGAATCCCAGTGAATTTGTAATTGTTCTATTGGGCAGTTTCTAGAATGGCTATGGTAGCAGGCATCAGAAGACTGGGTGAGCGGAAGCTGTCATGGTAACAGTCTCGCAGAGGAGCTCTATGTAAATCAGTGAAAATTAGATTATTCTCTGTTTGCAAACAATCACCATGCTTTAGAGCCACGATTTCAGGTGACAAAGTAAATATTTTCAGTCAGCAAATGTAAACATTATTTAAAATTCTTGTCACTGTCTCTGTCTTTGAAAAAGACATAGCCTCTGTTGCTGATTAAAATGGCTAATTGCAAAATGTAGTTTCCCAGCATTGGTCCAAAAACTGCTGCCTACGGCAACAAAGGCTATGGCCTGAACCAACAGAAGGGCTACTGTCACAGAAATTTTTATTGATAGTTACAGGAGGAATGTGTCACAACACACAGTGTATTGCATGCTGTTGTGTTTTGGGCTTCATAGCTGCAGACCAGTCAGAGTGCCCATGCTAACCCCTGTCCACCATCGAAAGCATCTGCATTGGGTACGTGAGCATCAGAACTGTACCTTGGAGCAATGGAAGAAGGCGTGCAGAGTTTACCTGAGAAATTGATGACACCAGCATACACTATGGGAAAAGGACAAGTCGGTGGACGGAGTGTGATGCTCTTGGCAATGTTCTGTGGTGAAACCCTGTATCAGTGCATTTGGTAAGATGTCAGTTTGACATGTGCCACCTACCTTACCATTGTTGCTGACCAGGCACGCCCCTTTATGGTATTCAGTGGTATTTCCTGATGGCAGTGGCCTCTTTCAGCAGGATAATGCACTCTGTCACACTACACACATTGTTTGAGAATGGCTTGAGAAACATGGCTAAAAGTTCAAGATGTTGCCCTGGCCTCCAAATTCCCCAGATTTCAGTCCTATCGAGCATCTGTGTGATGTTAAAAGATCTGCTGCTAGATGACTAAAAGCATATTAGGCAGGTAGTCACAACAGTTTGGCTTATTTCTAATGTGCCATAACTTAAAACAAGCCACATTTCATGTTTACTTCTTTCCCAATATGTTAAATTCATCAGATAAACAGTAATTGTGCATTAAATGTGCAGAAATGTGTAGAGAATGTGTACTTATTTTCACTTAGAAAATCAACAAAACATGTAGTTTGACCAGGGCAAGCTTTTGCATATGGGGAAGTTTCTGTTTTAAATGCATCACGCATATATAGCTTAGTTACAAACATGTGAGTGTGAAGTTTCCCCTAACACTGGTTAACATTAGCCATTGCCATGCAGTACTTCATTTTGTTGCTTTACCATTCCCCATTTTCTAAAATCAAAACTATGCCCATGACACAGCGTGTTCTCACTGAGCCAAAATCCTGTCCCCGGAGACACTGCCATTTGGGGTACAGTTTTGGGAGCTGCCAACAATGAGCTTCTTCACACACAGATCTCCCAGGATCATCTTGACTCATGTCATCTGCACAGCACTTTATTTAGCTTCTGTGGGAAGTGGGGGCCGCAGATGCTTTTTTCAAAGATCATTAGGCTGAGGACTGTTATTCATCTGAGGAGACAGAATGGCCTGAGACAAGGAGTGGGAGAGAGTGGGAAAGAGAGAGAGAGAGAGAGAGAGAGAGAGCGAGAGAGAGAGAGAGACAGAGAGAGAGAATATGGGAGCTCCTCATTGGATTGTGTGGACATTGTATGATGAATAAACCAAGAAAAACAGAGGACTGTTCAAAAGTTTGGAATCTCTATTCAAAAGGTTAGAATCGCATTTTCATTAATACGAACAAATTTTGTTGCAGAAAAAAGTATGAAATGATGTAATTCAATACCTAAACTCTACAACTTTATAGACTTCATGTTAGATATGTCCAAAATGATGAACAGAGCTCTGCAAAAGCAGTAGATGATTCAATAATGACCCAGAAAGCGGTAGAAAAGAACCAACCCTGCTCCTGTACATCTACCTTCCTGCAGACTTCAGCTCCAACTCTAATCAACCCCCTCTGATCCAACTAATTATTACCTTCAGAAGTCCTTGATTAGCTGTGAAAGAGCTGTGTTAGATTTATGTTGGAGGTGAAACCCACAGGAAGGTAGATCTTTAGGAGGAGGGTTGGTCACTACTGCTGTAGAACGAGGTTCTAAAAAAAATAATATCCAGAATGATCTTACAATAAAATTTAAATCAAGAATGCGTTGTATTTGAAAAGCAGTGATCAAATCTCAAGGGAGATAACTGTTAATAGTTATAAATAGTAGACCATAAAATGCCTAGAAATAGACAATTACAGTACAGTTTTTTTCATTTAATAACTTCTTGCTGTTTCAAAAAACTGTATAGTACAGTACAAAGTGCTGCAGAGATTAGCATTTACCCTCATCTAACGCTCTGAATTCAGTACATGAAGGCTTTGCTAATTAGCTGATGAGCTGATTAGGCCCACGAGGACTGGTGCTTGACACATGTGGTATAGTATAATATAAATAAAGCTGTTATTAAAATGCAAAGTTATTAAAAAGTTATTTAAAAAGCAACAAACAATAATATGACGTGATTCCAAACTTTACTGCAGTTTACTATCGAACGATACTATACAGTATGTTTTGTGCTTGTCAAAATACCTTAAAATTTTAAAATAGATGCAAAAAATAGCATTCATGCAGTAAAAAGTAACAAGACCTGGAAACAAAGTTAGTTACATACCTGTAAGTTGTACGCCTATGTAAAAGAAGTTAACCCATCTACTACAGTAGTACACACTTTCACACATTTAAATGCACAGTTACTGTTTATTTGAATATTTATGTAAATTTTACAAAACTATAACAAAATGTGGCCTGTGCAAAAATTATGACACATTTATGCCACATATTATTTTTTCCATCATGTTAAAGTGCATATTTAAGTGAACAAATTGTTGAAATAACGCCTGGTAAACTAGGTGTTGGATAATAAATACAAATAACGCTGGGCTTCCTTGAGGACAGGTTGAACAAGGGTTAAACCTACACATTAATATAAATGAAATCACTATTTTTTATATTAATATTCTTTGTATTTGTTCTGAAATTAGTGTTTGGGTGCCCCAGGTTAAATTAGATGTTTTGTTGATGTCCTCAATGGCTTGATGGCTTGGTTATTTCTGGCAAAATTTCTTTGCGTAAACCTGTAGGAATCAGATCTAACGTACAAGTAGAAGATTTTGCGGAGGAAATAATTTTAACTAGTTCATTTTGTTGAAGTAAGGTAAACGATTCCAGCCTCTCTGCAATATTCTCAAGATCTAGAATGGCATTACAAGGCAGGAAGTTTGTAGAGTTTAACTGTGCGTTCTGAATTTTTTTGCCTATTTTTTTCAATTTTATCACTAAAGAAATTCATAAAATCATTGCTGCTATAGGCTAATGGCATCTGGGGTTCAGTAACTGTTTGAGTCTTAGTTAATTTAGAAATTGTACTAAATAATAATCTAGGATTATTCTTATTTTTTTCAATGAGAGAGGAGAGATAGGTTGGGCGTGCTGCAGTAAGTGCTCTTCTATAGTCTACAAGGCTCTCCCTCCAGGCAGACTGGAATACTTCTAGCTTAGTCAGGCACCATTTTCGCTCTAGTTGTCTGACATTCTGTTTTAAAGCTTGAGTATGATCATTAAACCACGGGGCAAGTTTTTATGCCTTATTATTTTACTTTTTAGTGGAGCCACATTATCTAGAGTAGATCGAAAAGTATTCTCTATGCACTTGGTCATAATATCTAATTCAGTAGGATTAGATGGACAGCTGATAGAAGCTGATAATTGTGGGAGGTTTCTGATAAAGCTACCAGCTGTGGAGGAAGTTATAGTCCACTTAACATGATAGCATGGTGATGAACGTACATTACCACTAAAGCAAATTTCATATGAGATTAGGTAATGATCTGAGACTGCTGTGCTCTGGGGAAGAAGTTATCTATGTTTACACCAAAGGTCAGAATTAAGTCTAAAGTGTGGCTGCAATAATGAGTGGGCCCCTTTATATTTTTAGTGAAACCTACAGAGTCTAAGATAGATATAAATGCCTTATTTAGTGGATCTTGTGGTTTATCAAAGTGGATATAAAAATCTCTGACAATTATTACTTTATTTGAGAACGTTATTAAACAGTCAGAGATTTCCAGTAAGAACTGAGAATACGGCCCTGGCGGCCTATAGATTGTAATTAGTGAAAAGGAATTCTTATTTATTCCTTGATCACTTATGTTAAGAAAAAGAATTTCAAAAAAAGAGAATTTGTAACCTAGTTTCTGGCTCATGCCTAAAGCTTTTGTATGGATGGTTGCTATGCCTCCACCCCGGCTGCTTAAACGAGGGCTATGCGCATAACTGTAGCCTGTGGGGGTGGCTTTATTTAGACTAAAGTATTCATCAGGTCTAATCCATGTTCTGTGAGGCACAGAGCATCAAAATCATGATCAGTAATAATTTCATTTACAACGATGGCTTTAGATGTAAGAGATCTTATGTTAGGCAGTCCTAGTTTTAGGCCAAATGTGTTGTCCCTGCAAACTGGTATAACTGGTCTGATATTAATTAAGTTACTAAAGCAAACTTTTCGAGGATTTTTGATGCTTTGTTTTATTCGGGGAACAGACACAGTCTCAACTGGGTGGAACCTATGTGGCGTCTCAAGGCAGCTTGCAGACGGTCAGTTTAGCCTGTTTGTCTGCTGCCTGGCCTTGGCCCTGGTTTGTCAGCGACTGACTGTGAACAGTATTATGGTTAGGTTAGGTTAGGTTGAGGGTTAGGACCAGGGTTAGGGTTAGGATTAGATTTTGGGATGTGTTTAGGGTTAAGTTTAGAGTTAGAGACACAGAAAATGAAGGTAAATTTAATAACTATTTCGTTAAATGTAAGTTAAATGTTATTAACATTTTTTAATTAACATTAACATAGTATTTATAGCTGGCTATCTAAATAAAATGTTGACAAAATAAAAGATGAAAAAACATCTTAAGCTCACTAAGTAGACAATGTGAACTAAAATGTACAGAAAAATGCCATACTTAAGTCTCTTGTGGAGGATCTGTTAACTTATTTCCACTTAGAAAATCAACAAAACATGCCATTTGACTGGGGATATTAAAATTTTGCATATGACTACATTAGCAAATGAATGCTTACTACTTAAAAAATAACTTTTTGAAACTTGAAATTTTTGCACAGTCCTTTATATACAAAGCTCACTTTGCCTTTTATGATGGCACCATTGGTCACATGCATGTGACATATGGAATTCCAAGTCGTTTTCCACTCTACAAACGACTTACACAAAAACACATCATGGCTAATTGCCCCCTCAATGGAAGTGAGAATTATTGTCTCCACTGACACCATTAGACATGTTACTCTGTCTGACCCCTGACCCCAGCATCATATGTATGAGCGCCACTGGCTTGTGACCGATACCCATGTGTGACTACGACATCATGACCTAGCGTCATCCTTCACACTTTCACATAAGTCATGCACACCACCACACTTAGAAATACCACGGCTGCTCGAGGTGGGAAGCCTTTTCACTGCAGATTTTAGCTGTGCTTAGTGTGGAAACTGCTGAGTGTTTTATAATCTCTAAACCACAGTGGACCAAACTGATTTAATACCAGGATGATACAGACACGAAATCATGAGCTATTTACATAAACAGAGCTTGATGAATCATCTTCTGTTTCTATCACCCATGGTGATAATAATGTTTATTATGATCTCAGTTGTGGGCACAGTCATGGTCCATCAATTTTTGTAGTAACAACAGTTTCACAAAAACAACTCTAAATGCAGAAAATTAACATTCAGGTCTATTTAAAACAAAACAAAGTATATATATATGTATATGTATAAAGTTATAAACTCACTTCCCAGTCTATATTGTTCATTTATGGAAACTAAGAAGCTTGCAAAAACAGCTTGTTTAGAATTCATAGTTTAGGGATTTCACAAAAAAAAAATATTTGCATATAACTGCCTTTTTTGAATAAGCCACAATACGGGTCAGCCGATCAGAGGTCAGTTACTTATAGCAGTCTTAAAAGCACAGTAACAACAATGGCCTGATCATTTCTAAGGAATAAAGAGAGCTTGGAAAATGATCATGCATAATGAATTAAGACTGTTTTTGTTGAATAAAAATCATTAGTAAATACAAGAAAAATTTAGGATATGGGCCCTTTCAAAGTTTTTTTTTTTTTTTCAAAGAAACTCTTTTAGCCCATGGATACAATGTAGTGTGATTTTCATGCTTCACACATGTCCAGTGCAGTCCCTTGTCCCAGTGAAGATGAAAACACAGCCAAACCATGTAAGAGGTTAAAAAGCAACAGATACAACAGCGCAGAATAGAGCAGTGCAGCTCCCTATACGTCTCTGGAGGAAGTCATTTCAGTCCCAGTGACTGGACTGAAATCCTTTTTGCCACCAATAACATTCTTCCTGACACAAAAACAGTGAGATTCCAGAGAATTTCCTCAAGGAATTGGCTATGGCAGGGGTGCTGTGTGCTGAGGTGCACTGCTTTAGGTCATCTGATCTACACTCACTGTTCACTTTATTAGAAACTCCTCCTTGTACCTCCACTCATTGGCCACTTTACTAGCACCACTAGATAGGTGTACAGTTACAGACTGTGGCACATCTGTTGTCATGGACTCAATTTGTCAGCCACCATCTACACCGATGGTCATCAGTTCTGGTCCTGGAGGCCATGGTGTTTTTCGGTTTGCACAATATGGTGATTTCCCTGTTCAAACACACTAAACCAGGTTTACTAGGTGTATTTGAGCAGAGAAATCACAAAACTGTACTAGACACTGGCCATCCAGATGTACCTCATTCATTACTAGTCAGTTTATGACTTTGGAGCTTTTGGCTAGATATCATTGACAAGCACTGGTATTAGTGAATCAGAAACAGTGTTTTTGCTAAGGTTTTTACACACTTCAGTGTCACTGCTAGACTGAGAGTGGTCTGCAACTCCATAATATCCAGCCAAGGGAGGCTCTGTGGTCAGAAACTAACCAGTAATAAAGAACTAAGGGATGACTAAAACAAACTGTGGATCAATGAATGGCTTACATGCTCCAGTTAGTACAATGTACATGTTTCTAATGAAGTGGCCAGCTAGTGTAGAGCAGCAGGGAGAGTTAAAGCTGTCAGAAAAATAGGATACTGTACAGTTACATATTTGCTCTCCTTAGTACAAGTAAAGTACCCATAAAGGTCCAGCACAGCAGTCAAGCTCCAATTATGTACCTTAAATGAGTTTTAAAGCCGCAGTAGGTAACCCATATAGAAATAACTTTTTGTCATATTTGCTTAAACTGTCATTATGTCCTGAGAGTATTATATGAGACAGATAATCTTCGAAAAATCAGGCTCCTTTGGTTCCATCTAGCGCTTTTGCTTCCATTTGCAAAAAATCCATCGCGACTGAATCGAAAAAACAGGGCCAGGAGAAGTGTCTGACAGTGGTCACTGCTGCGGGCAGCCCCTGCTCCCCATGCACCTTCTCAGCCTGCACCTGCTCTTACTCGGTCAAGCAAAATAGTGAGGCGAGGTTTGCTTCAGGAAACACAAATGCAATGGTGTATAAACAACCACCAAATAAAAAAACTGTTAATTTACTGGCTTGCCAGTTATGTTACTGAAATTATGTACTAGCAAATGTTACATATGTAAATAAGCTTACTTTTACGCTACTTTTATCACAAAGTTAGACTTTTTATTGCTAAATAAAGCATTGAGGATGAAGTTTCTAGGTAAATTATAGCCAGGTGAAAGTCACTTTAACACTTGTTGTATCTAGCTGTGAGGAGTTTAATTCATGTTCTTACCAGTGTGTGCTCCATGCTGTTTACCTGGCTTCATCAGTTGCCATGGTTCCTAACTTGTGTGTGCATGGCAGCCTCCTCTGCGTGGAAGGGCTTTGGAGGCAAGACTGGAGTGCAGCAGAGAGGGAGGAGGAGGGACATGGAAGTTGTACTTGTTCAAATTTTCAAGCTAAGTCCACTTTCTTCTTATAACTAACCTAACTTAAAAAAAGAAATAATAATTAAGTGCTTTATTGTGAAATGCTTCGTTCCAATGAAAATGCATAGAAAAATGTATAGAATCAGAATTGTTCAAAGTGGAGGTGAAAGGAACCAGGCGTCTGAAGCATTTAATGTCTCCACAAGCTACATCACAGAAAGTTATTACATGAAATGATTTTGAACAGGCTACCTTATAGCTGAGACATTGTTTCAGGCAAAACAGAAACAAAAGGAAGCTTATTTTTTCAGATGTACTTTTATTTTACCATCATTAACATTACACATAAAAACTCACAGATAAATAAAATGGCTATATTTTGTGTGGCAGATATTGTGACCCCTGGTTCCTACCAGGAAGGTTCAGTTTAGTACCTTTTTTTTCAGAGAGTGAAAGAGAGGCCCTTCTACAATAAACTGTTGAGTTGATGTCCAAAGCATATTACACAAACTAATTACACAGACTGAACTTTGAGGTTAAGTGCCAAATGTGCAATGACATCGGATGTGATTTCTGATTGCTTCCTGATCCATTTTTAGTCAGTGAGGGAGTTTTTCTCTGTCCGGCCTTCAAGTTCATAAAGTGGCCATAAAGTGCTCCACAAAGCTTCCTGACCCTCTGTCCTGCTCTGTTTGTGCCTCTGTCTTGTCTAAAAAAACCCTGATTGATCACATAAAAATGCAGTGACAAGGCAGAAAGTGCTTTGCTGGGGGCTGCTGGCTCGAGTTATTAAATGGATTGGGGACCTTAAGCCTGCTGTTGTCAAATAATTTACTGCCTGTAAAAAGAAATATTGCTCCTGGAACTGATCACTGATATTTAAGCTTCTCTATTAAATAGAAATAATTAACATGAGTGGTAGTCACCTTAACAAGACCTTCTAATTTTCCATAATCTTTCATACGGTATTCTTAATGGTCACCATGAGAGTCCCTCTTAGGCTACATTTCTAATTTAGAGGCAAATCTTTTCAAAGAATCATGCATCTTTTTTTTTTCTTCCCTAAATCATGAAGGATTAGGCGTTTAATTGATTTTCCCAGTGAGAGTTACGTCAGTAAGAATGCATTTTACCTCAGTCACTCTGTATCCACATATAAATACACAGACACAGAGATATTTCCAAAAAAGACATTCTGGGGTTCAGATTTCACCATGATTAACTTGTATGCAAAATATTTCATGTCCCGTATCAAGATTCATCTTACTCACTTCACAGCAATTGGGCTGGCCTAAATGCTGTAAGAACTTAGCAAGCTATTTTTCCCTTTCTGTAAAACGCAGGCCTCAGTTTGCTAGAGATAATTAAAAATGAGAGGGACCCAAATTGAAAACAGTTGTGGGGTCTGGTTTCTACTCTAAGCACTCACATTTTGTTTTTGAACAGAGCCTTTTTTGGGGGGTGATTAGCACATTGGATTTACCATGAGCTGCAAAATAAGAGTCGATTCATCTCTGACATGGACATAGTGGATTTTGTGTTCATGGTGTTCATGAAGGCCAAATGTGCTTTAATACACTATCCACTCCCTCAGCCAACCCTCTAAAAATTGTGTAATGTTACTCAAACAAACTGTGGACTTACGGCATAGCAGCTTTTACTAGAACCATTAGAAATGCTGGAACAATATGTAGGTGTGGGTTTCTATAAGCCAGTGAGTGGAAGCAGAATGTAGGTGTTTCTAATAAAGTGGCCACTGAGTGGATGTACAAGGTAGGTGTTACTAAAAATTGCATAATATTACTCAAACAAGCTGTGGACATACGGGCCAGCAGCTTTCAGTACACCCATCACTGGAACAATATGTGCTATAAGTTTGGCTCTGGTCAGTGAGCAGCTTAATGGTAGATTTAGGACAAGCTTGAGTTTTTGCAGAAGGAATTGCTAGTCTCCCCATGTACGTGTTATGCTGTAACACAATGGAAGTGCACCAAAGTTAAGGTGCATTGCAGGCTTTCACTGTGTTATTCCAGCCTGGATTAATGAGTTCCTCCACACAATTATCTTTCTTAACCCAAAAGTAACCAGAAAGGAAGCCTTTTTCCATGAAACACACTCACTGGCCACTTTATTAGAAACCCCTCCCTTGTAACTCCATTTTGCTAGTAGCAAAATTTATGGTGTCCATTCTCTAGCCCTTTATTAGTGGTCAGTTTCTGTCTGATAAGTGTCTCTAAAAAAGTGTCCAGTGAGTGGAAACACAAAGTAGGTGTTTCTAATAAAGTAGCCAGTGAGTGGAAACATAAAGTAGGCGTTTCTAATAAAGTGGCCAGCCGGTGGAAGCACAAGGTATTTCTAATAAAGTGGCAAGCGAGTGGAAGTGCAGGGTATTTCTAATAAGGTGCTTAGTGAGTGGAAGTGCAGGGTATTTCTAATAAAGTGGCCAGAGAGTGGAAGCACATAGCAGGTATTTCTGATAAAGTGGACAGTGAGTGGAAGCAAATAGCAGGTATTTCTAATAATGTGACCAGCAAGTGGAAACACAACTTAGGTGTTTCCCATAAAGGGGCCAGTTTGTGAAAGAACAAGGTAGGTGTTTGTAATAAAGTGGCCCGTGAGAGGAAGCACAAGATAGGTGTCTCTAAGAACATGGCCCACAAATGGAAGAACAAGGTATATGTATCTAATAAAGCAGATGAGGAGTTGGATATATGGCACTAGGACCAAAATTTAAACAAACTGAAAGACTCACTAAGCAAAATATACTCCTTTATTTAGGACAAGTTTCACACTACACAACCTGAATTAGAATGAATGAACTGTACAATGCAGTGCTTTTGAATGATCAGATCATCTTCATCAATATTTTATGAGACGGTCTTACTGAATTGCCAACAACAATGGATTTCTTCTATACTGCTTTTAGACCAACTGCTATGGAATACACACAATGTAAAGAGCAAATAGCTTTTTCAAATTGCATAAATTATGTAAAAATGACAAAATAAAGATACTTCTGTTTGTTCCAACTGTGACAATATGTAGGACTGTTGGTCATTGGTGCTGAATAATGTACATGGTTATTTTTGGAATACTTCTATCTGGTTTTGTCTACTAATCACAGCAAAATGGGGCAAAGTAGCTCATGGGAGACAATGCTGCATTCATTTTGCTCAGTAAAACCCAACAGATTGGACGACTGACAAATTATTATAATGCATTTTCATACCCTTGCACCAGGGTACAAATGTACTATATGGCTGTAATAAGAATATGAATACTTCATATCAGCTTTAGATGGGATGCTCTGTAGATTGGAAGACATACACAGAGTATAATTTGCAACCTGTTGCTTGTAGTGAACATTGAAAGCCAGCACTGTTCTGTTCAACACCCAGTGCAGCATCTATCTGTCATCTGGAACTGAAGACGCAAATAAACACTAATGTTTTGTGCCCTGGACATGACCCTCCACCACACTCCACTGCCAAACCCGAGAGAAATCTACAATGACATTACATTCATTTGGCCAAAACTATTCTCTCAGTCAATACATGCAGCTCAATAAAATGAAAAGAAAGCAATAAAATGAGAACATGGCCCAATAGTGAAACCGGCTGACAGTGTCTGTAAAAAAGCAAAGCAACATTGTAGAAGGGTTGCACGACATGCCCTGGAAGATGAATGAAATCACAGGACATTAATGCAGCGTGTTTATGTAGTTGTTCATTTTACCACCAGCTGGGTCTCTTTACTGTTCAAAAGTATGCAAGGCATCCCTGTTCTGCCTGTGAATTTATTTGTTCATCTGTATATAAACTTATATCTCTTTTATTGCCATGAAATCAATAGTCAGTAATGAGCAGCTTATTAATATCGCAGTATTATAAGGTTTTCATACAAAAACATAATTTGGACAAATTATCTTCCTGACATGTCTTTTAACATGTGCTGTCCCAATCAGGCAGCCCCCTCACTGTTTTAACCAGGATTAAAACAACTACCACAACTTTGCTGTCAAATAATACATTTACTACTGATAAAAGGAACTGACTGATGCAGACTTACACAAGGCATGTTACTGTAAAAGCAGTGGAATGGGGTTATTTGGCTGAGGGTCGGCTCACAGACAGTCTGCATTGCAATACGCCCCACAGGGACTCTGAACTGCACTGCCCCCTGATTCTTGGCAGGCTGCGGGGCAGCTTGAAATCGAGTATTTATCAACTATTTCGAGGCACGAAAGACTGGACTTTTTTCTACTCCCTGCATGTCTGAGCAGGTTGCCAAGAAAAAGCCGTGATGGATACGGGGAGGTACGGCGGCGGCACACGGCAGGTCAAGCCACCAGATGTGAGTTACAAGGTTAAGGAATGTACTGTGGAGGACAAGGGGGGTACATTGAGCATGGGGGTTCTAGAAGAGGGGCTAGGGAGCTCATTTCTTACTGACAGGAATGAGTTCAACAAACACTTTAGAAAGAAGTAGGGCTTTCACTACTGATAATATTAGTAATTGGGTATTCTACCAAGTATTAACTGTGATCTACCAACAATCTACCAACTAACCATGTTCAGTTTTACAAAGACTCCAAAGTGCTTTTTATGTTTTTTATGTTTTTTTCCAATATAATAAAATCAACAACTTAATAAAAAGTATGCATGAAAATTTGCATTAAAATGCCAAATTTAATTATGTTCTCTATAAGTGTTCTCTATAGGTTCCACCAGTCTGTTGTTGCGGATGCTGTCTTCTGTACAGCGGTCTGCTGCGAAGGCAGCATCAGAGGAGGAGATGCAAAAAAGCTTAACAAACTGGTCAGCAAGGCTGGTTCTGTCTTGGGATGCTCACTGGATGGTTTTGAGGTGGTGGTCGAAAAGAGGTCACTTAATAAACTCACTGCTATCCTGAACAATACATCACACCCCTACTGGTCAGACAGTGGAGCACCTTCAGCAACAGACTCATTCAGCTCCGTTGTAGCAAGGAACAGTACAGGAGATCATTTGTACCAACAGTGATCGCACTGTACAACACCTTGTCACTGTGCCGGGACATTATTGCATACGGAGCCACTGACAGGACAGGCTCATTGGGTACCAGCTGGACATTACATTGCATCTCTCCACTCATATTACACTGCACTGCCACTTTGATTATTTGTCCACTAATATTAATAGTGCACATTGCACTGTCACTTTGTTTATGCATCCATAAACGTCATGTTGCACAACTGTTAACGTAGGTTATTGTTACAGAACCTAGTCACTAGTTCATTCTCTGGAGTGTACATGCACCACTGCATTGTCAACTGCATAGAACTTATGCAATTTACTTCTTATTTTTATATAGCACATTATTTTTATTGTTTTAGTATATTTTGTTTTATTATTTATCTTTACTTTCTATTTATGCATTTGTAAATACTGTACAACAATACTTTGCTCCTGTTCATTTTGCACGTTTTGCTTTGTACTGTGCTTTATATTGCTGCAATAGGGATTAATAAAGTTATCTATCTATCTATCTATCTATCTATCTATCTATCTATCTATCTATCTATCTATCTATCTATCTATCTATCTATCTAATAACTACTTATTAATTGCAATGTTCAAACCTTTGCATCTGTCTGTAGCTTAATATATAGGCTACCATTCAAAAGCTTGAAATGACATGTCATATTAGTAACTGTTAATTAATTAATTAATAATAACCTATACAGTTTAGAAATGTTAGGAACTAAACACCAAAATGATGGTTTATTCACAATTTAAAGTATTTTGTTTGACAAGAAGAAGTTACAACATGTTACAAGTAAATGTTACAAATAATAAACTGTAATTATCTATTTATAGTAACTTCTTATCATGAAGGAAAATTGACTGATGTTAACTAATCACTGTTAATTTAATGAAAAAGTTGTGTCCCTAGTCTGAAGGTGAGTGGGCCTTGAAGAAGCCCCACAAGTCATTTTGTCACTAGTCATAAAAATGCATGAACTGCGTTTGTTCCGACCCGAGGTGGTCCCATTCCCCCTGTCTTGGATTTCAAGGTTCTCTGACACTCTTGTTGTTAGAAGGAATTGGGCTTCGCGTGCACGTCTATGAACACCAACAAACAGAGCTCTGGCCATTCAGGCCCTGAGCCTTAGAAACACAAACACACTGAAACCTGAGCGTAAAAGCCGTCAGATGGCTTATCTGAAGAAGTGGCCGCAGGAGAAGGATGCGCCAAAAGTCGCCATGCTTTATTCAGACAACCCTCACAGGGGAGAGAGCTGTTTATGAGACTGTGTTATTCATGCATTTGTGAGAATTAATAACAGATGCTTGGAGAAAGGATGCACAATGAAGGAAAATGCTAAGAATGCCTGCACACAGTTTTAAGGGCTCCCAAAAGGAACTTTATTTTAAAGCTGCAAAGAGTCCGCAACTCTTTAAAAACACTTTGGGACAATCGACGACAACACACAGGCATTCTCACTATTTTTCAAAAGCATTGTTAATCTAGGAAAGCAAGGCCAATGACTCTGTTAAGGAATGTTAAGCTTTTTTTTTTCTTTTTGTATTGTTTGCTTTCAGCAGTGGTTACAATGAGTAGCACTGTAAGTGTTTGTATGGTTTGTTCAAGCATCTCAAAAACAGCAACAGTCACTAGGTTAGTCAAAATGTTTCTAGAAGATCAGAAGCACGCTAAGACTGAAGTATGGTCATCTTCATAGCTGTACAAAGAGCTACAAGTAAAGGTGCACTCCTAAAAAAGACTGTGCTCCAAGGGTGCTTTAGTAAAGAAAATGGTTCTAGACAGAACCATAATTAAAGGGTTCTTCGCATCATTAAAGCATTCTTCAGATTGAAGGAAAATGTGCACGAATGTGTTATAGATGGTTCTATATGGAAAGGGTGCTATATAGAACCATTTTTAAAAGGTTCTATATAAAACCATCTCCAACACATTTTCCAGCAATCTGAAGAATGCTTTAATGATGCAAAGAACCCTTTAATCATGCAAAGGGTCCTTTAAGTGTTCAAGGCTCTATATAGAACCATTTTCTTTACTAAAGAACCTTTGAAGAACCATCTTTTTTAAGAGTGTGGCTGATAAGCCTGTATCCAGCCTTCTAACTTAAAGGGGAGGCCACACAGAACTCTAGCCAAAGTTTTTGCCTCTCCTATGGTCACACATTTCTCATACTACACCACAAGTTGAAGTCGTGGTCTGTACTCGCAAATCAAACAACTGGTAAGATAGATAGATAGATAGAACTTTATTGATCCCGAAGGGAAATTGCAGTGTTTCAGTAGCAAGACATATAATTTCACATAAACTTACATATACTATGCAGAAAATAGAAATAAAAATAGACATAAGTTCAGTATAAGAGTAGAAATAAAGTATATCTATTTGCATATTTACACAGATTTGTTGTATTTACATGATAGCAGGCACTGAGTGGTATGAGGTAAACTAAAAGAACAATGAGTATAGACATAACTAGGAGTTGCAGCAATATTACAATCTAAAGTGCATAGTGAAAGTGTCATTACAGCAGCAGGTTATGATATATTGCACAGTGAGTATTAACAGGAGAGGTGATATAGTGATGTGGTTTAGCACGTTAGTAAAATAAGACAATGCTATAATAGGCTGACATCCAGTCAACACTTTGTTACTATGCAGTTTATGCAGTTGCTATACTCTGCTTGATACGGTTTACAAGCTCTCTATAATTGGTCTAAACATTGGTCTAAAATTGGTCTTTTTATGACACTTGCAGTTGTTTAGTGTTCTAGAAGTACGGATGATACCCAGGATATAATCACAATAATGATAAACACCCACCTCTAACATTCAACAATTAGGATTCTCTGTTGTATGGTAAAGAGTATTCATACAGAAATCTCGCAGAGTAAGACAAAATTCAGAGGACACAAGCCTCGAAATGATCCAGAGGCTCTTGTTAGTGAAATGTTTACAAATATATACAGTGAAACCATTATTTTACACACACATTACACTACTGCAAGGATTTGCTACTATTATACCACCATTTTAAATGAGTAGGAAAACATCACCAACAGACTGAATACATCCAGCAATACAATGTTATGCGATATGAAAGGAATGATTTGTCAGTGTAAAGCAAAATATGCTAATGAGAAACATATTCCCATAACAAAGCACATTCCAAAATGCATAAAATCTAATCTACTGTGTAAGCAGTTCATTTTAGGCATGATGTCTTTCATTAAGATGCATAGAGCTACAAATGCAATATGTATGTATGTATGTATGTATGTATGTATGCATGCGATATGTGCTACATGCAAAATGTCACTTCCACATAGAAAGCCTCATTAGAATTTATCAAAGGAATCAAATGCTACTTCACTCCGCAGCCACATAGTTAGCATATATAAATGTTTTCTTTTGGCCTACAGAATAAAAATAACAAGTTCAAGACCAACCCATGCAAAAAGAAAATGTTGTGTAATGTCTTATAAGTTGGCTTGAATATGAGCCTCTTGTAATGTCTTGCAAAGCTATTTTAACTCATCTTCTTTTATAATCCTAGAACAGACTCTCTACATGAAGTCATATTAAACCCATATATGAAGTGCAAGGCACAAATCTGGAGGAATTTTATGTCATGTTGGAACAAAGACAAAGCTGCAATCACTGCCAAACATATACCTGTTCCATATGTTGGAACTGTGCTGGGGAAGGCTTTCCAAGGCAAATTTTGAGACCATAAGGATTAATGCTGTTAGTTTGCTACCTGCTAATCCCCTATATTGTGCTGGATTTGCTGGCCACTGGTTAGTCAATGCTTCTTTGCATCACCGGCTGCTTGGTTACAATGATTAAATATTGCTTTTTTCTTTCATTCACTGTGAACTTTGTAGGCTTGCATGGAGAGAGTGGAGCACAGATAAAAAATGCAAGCTATATATTACACAGTGAACATACAACATAAAAGCATATTATACAGATGATACTAACAGACTTACTTTTTTTTTTTTTTTTTTTTTAAAGTGTGTTGCTTGAACTGTAGAGGAAGGCATTCACCAATTTTTGCAACATCATACATATATTTACTTGCTGTAGACATTAACTATATGGCCTGTCTGTAGCCCAAGCCTGGTTCTAATTCCTGCCCACTATAAGTCCTGCCCATTATAAGATAAGTCCAGTAATGACCAGTTAATACAAGTAAAACGTAAGATTTCACTTGCCAAGACAAATTTGTTGTAGTGCACAAACACTTACTATTCTCCAGCCTTTGTTTGTATTGACAGACCACCTTAGAACTTGGAGTGCTGATTTAGAATCAGTTTTTGCAACCATAATCAAGATTAGTCCATTAACTCTCTGACATCGAATACCAATATCTGAACTGATGTTTCCACTCCTTAGATCTCGATAAAATAAGGTCCTGACAGCTCGCTGCAAAACCTCCTCTCGTCATACACACAGTGATTTATGAGAATTCAGCTATGAACCTTTTTTTTCATAAATGAATTACCACTCACAGCTTTGTACTGGCAACACACCAGGATTATATATCACCCACCTTTCGCAAAACACTGGGGCAGAACTTCAGCCGTAGCTGTTTACATTATCAACACACACACCAACACATCGTTCATGTTAAAAATGCTTCTTTTATGCTGATCTGAGGCCAGTTTGTCAATTTCTTTTACAATATTCTTATTAAAACTGGCTTTAAAAGAGCAGTGGCTAAGACAGCACAGATAAATATAACTTGAGGCCTACAGCAATACTGGAATTTGGGCTTAAAAGTATAAATAAATTGCTTCAATAACAGCGCTATTTGAGCCAGCAGCAAGTTAGCATTAGCCTTTTAGCTAGTCAGGAAAGCTAGCATCTGCTTTAACTCGGCAAGCAATCTTTCTTAGATAGTTAGTTGGGTTAGTAAATACTTTAGCTTCGTTAGCTTTCACTATATGCTTGCTGCATGCATTGAAACTAGAGATTTGATAGGTTATGGCATGAACAAATAAACATGACACTTTGCTAAACCTTCAAAACTTCAATTGCATTCTCTAAATGTTTCTCAGTTCAGGCTGAGGACCACTACATAGTCCAGATTTTTACACTATCCCAGCTTCCACAACTGAACCAAGCAATTAAGAACACTAAATAACTGTACACTCAAAACACTGAACTGAACTTCATAAATTTGCATAAGATGAAATTGATGTAAATTCACTAATACCCTATTGCCAACCCCATATTAATTATGCCGTCGGTACCGGTGCATCCAGTTTGCCATGCAGGAACTCATATGATTAAATTTTAGGATGCTATAAGTAAATAACTATCGTATTTGATTCAGGTTAAACTGACAGATTGAAAGTTACAATAATTAACACAAATAGACACTGTTAGCCTATGTTATAATGTTTGTTTTTTGAAAAATAAATAAATAAATAAATACACAAACAGTGAATATACTAATACAAATCACAGATCAACATGTGACAGATAAGATTCTCCAAGTTAAAGGCTGAAGGACTCTTGAGACTTGTGTTATTGTTAAGAGCCATCTCAGGAACAACGGCAACGAAGTGTGTCACAATTGTTTGACACAACCACTAATCCTGTTTGACTTACATACGTCTTTGTATGCATTTCACAGAGATTAGAATTCCATGTGTTTCATTAAGTTCATTAAGGGGTCAAAAGGGGTTCAAGTGCTGTGGCAAGTTGATCCTTCCTGACAAGTTATACATTTCTGAGTTCCTTTTGGGACAAATAGCCACAACATGACACAAAGACAGCACTGCAGTGACACTGATGTGGTGGTGGCGGCATGTTAGTGCGTGTTGTGCTGGTGTGAGTGCATCGGACACAGCAGTGTTCCTGGAGTTTTTACACACCTCAGTGTGACTGCTGGACTGAGAATAGTTCACTAACCAAAAATCATTCTGTGGGCTACATTCTATGACCACTGATGAAGGACTACGCTTACAAAAAAGAAGTTTATTCAAGTGTACTATAAATATACTTCTTTTGACCTAAAAATAAGTGAGTATGCTTTCAGTTTCAGTTAACTTTGTGTACTGTGTACCTGGGTACCTGTTTGGCTTCATCATAGATTTTTAAAGTTTAAAGTTTACTTGTAGTATACTTCAAAGTATACTTTCCTAAACTGTGATCTAGAAGTATATAACTAGCACCTATACGTTCACTTAACGTGTAGTTTACAGTATACTTGCAGTACCAAATAAAATTTAGATGTAAACTAGATGTGTACTCAACGTCTACTATACTTACACCTACACTTAAAAGTACACTTTTATAAACTAAAAATCTAATTTTGTCACAAGAAGTATTGAAGTACTGAGTATTACTTAATAAAATTAACTTTAAGTATACTTTTTTGTAATAGTAGAGAAGGACACAAATTGTGCAGCAACAGGTGAGCTAGTCTCTGACTCTACATATACAAGGTGGACAAGCAATGTATGTATGTCTAATAGAGTGGGCAGTGAGTGGACACAGTGTTTAAAAACTCCAGCAGCACTGCTTTGTTTGATTCACTCATACCAGCGCAACTTGTTCCTTCACATCAAACCACTCTGAATATCTCAATCGCTGGACACAGAACTTTTGAAAAATTCAGTCGAAGGCCCTCTCAAACTGTGCCTACTTCAAATTCATTCATCGTGAGAAATATCCCCATGAATGGAAATCTGTTTTCTCAACAGATAATAATGCTATACATAAAAGCATAATATATATAACGAGAACATTCTTGAAAAGAGATGAATCTCAGAATACCTAATTGGTTAACTAATTTTAAAACTGGGTTTGTTGTGCATTTATATAGATTATCTGTAGACATCATTAATCGTTAATTTAGTCTTTTGAATGAGTTAGGAATAATGATTGAAGAATGAGTGTTCACTAAACACATTCAAAATGCAATTGTTTAAAACAGTAATACAGTCATACTTTGCTCTTGGCTTGTACTTTGAATTACTGGAGTTAATATCACTTATAAATGTGAAGAAAGGCTACTGCTTAAAAAAGGGTCAAGTTGTGTAACCACTTCAGAGGACTTGCCTCTGCTTGGCTGCTAACAGAGATACTGCAGGATTAGCCCGTCTGGCTCCTAGCCAAATCAGCACTTTCTTATGGTCTTTTCTGAATGGCATTAAAGATATCGTTTGAGAAAGACGTGTTTGATTGGGTGTTCATGTGAATTATATGAAAACATGAGTTTCCATCCTGCTGATTAACCAGGTTGAGACACCTGTGTCTGCTCAGCCTTTGGGAAAAGGTAAAAAAAAAAAAAGTTCATTCTCCCATTAGAGACTGAGGCAAGAATTCCTTGTTACTTAAGCAGAGCTCTGAAACACACTAGGCCTGTTTCTCCCAGAGGATTAAACCCACAGAACCTGGCAAACGTTCATGGGAAACGGCCTACATACCTCCTCTCTCTCTCTCTCTCTCCCTTTCTTCATTCCCTCTTTCTCTGTCCCTCCTTCACTCTCTCTCCTCAGTCATTCTGGAGGGGTCATTTTCCCCCAATTCACACGGGTGCTGCTGCAGACCAGTACAGCCCTTTGAACAGCGCCAGTTGTTTTGTATCTGCCTCTGAGTGTGTGTGTGTGTGTGTGTGTGTGTCTGGCAGGATGCAACCACCTCTCTAGAGTTCCCTCATAATGATATGCAGTCCATTAAAGCTTCGCTTTGGCTAAAGAGACATTGCCTAACCCTCAGTATGGACTTTATGTGGTCTTGAGAGAGTCATGAAAACACACATTTGCTCTTTGAGCTACATGCTATTGCATATGACATGGTAATACACATGTGCATGAGGGCATAGTACTACCAGCTAAGATCTGCCCCATAATCAGCTTTTCAACACTTTAGGCAAATGTCACTAAACTTGAGCAAGACCAAGGTCCCAGTGCGGTGTTAAAAGACACCGAATCTTCACAACTAGCACTATAGCTAAAAGGTCTTTTGTATGATTGTCAGACAATTCAATTAAGACAATTCAGCGCTACATCACAATAGCAAAGAACACCGGGTGAATAATGCAGGCAGCACTGATCTGATACAACAGGATTTTGTACTAATCCTGAGACTTGCCAGCTGGTTTCGTCATACATTCCATACTGGTTTAAGCTGGTTTATGCTGGTCTTGTGTGGGTTTAGCTGGTCACCCAGCATGATCAGGCTGGTTGACCAGCATACCAGCATCAAAAACACAATACATTCTGGTTTTGCAGGTGAACAGTGTATCAACGTCCATTGCTGCTGACCAGCATACCACCATCCAAAACTCAGCATATGCTGGTTTTGCTGGCGACCAGCCATGCTGGTCTATGCTTTTTTCTAGCAGGGCAAAAGACTGAAAAAACAGACAGTCTTTTTAAAACTGATCTTCCTAGGTTGATAACTGCATGACTTTGTGTGGTTAATTCTTGTCATATAATCATAAACATGCAACAGCCACGCATTTTGTAGCTAGGCTTAGTAATGAAGCATTTGCTTTATAAATGTAAATAACTGGGCTAATACTAAAATACTACTGGAAAAAATAAGTAAAACATATTACTTGTTATAGCCTCAAAATCAATAGGATTTTACTGTTATTGTCAATGTTTTGTCTGTTCTGTTTCTATATTCTGGGCTGCTAAATTGGGCTGCTTCAGTGCTCATTGGATTTGAGTTATCCACCTAAGATATATGTATATATATATATATATATATATATATATATATATATATATATATATATATATATATATATATA
>JAILXH010052735.1:2941-15964 GCA_023558415.1 Piaractus mesopotamicus | reverse complement strand
GTCTATGTGGGGTCATTTACTGCAGTAAGTGAGGGGAAGCAGCACACCATGACTTCTCCAATCAAATGCATGTGAGTTCAACAAAGAGTTTATATGCATTCCTTTCTGTCTCCCAAGCAGTAAGAGAGGTTTATGAATTGCAATCTGCATAGCGGTGGCAGGTATTGATGTAGTTTGTCAAATGGGCAGGCTAGTCGGACAGCTCAGAAATGTAATTGACTGGAGGCCAGCTACACAGTCGGGAAGATAATAATGCAATTTGCCTGGCAATTGAGATGATAACTAAAACTTCCTGGCTCACTTGGCCCCACCTCCCCCATGCCCAGAAGCATGTTACATCACACCTAGGTCTGCTATTCCATGCCTTTGTTAACTAAGCATTTCATATTCTATAGCTGTATACACCTTATGATCTAGCTCCAAATAAAAACACAAAGCTGACATTTGAATCTGAATAAAAGCAACGCAAGTACAGATCTGAAGCTGTCGTTTATGGGTGTTCATATCTGAGGGAATGGCTATAATCGTTTGTTTTGCCATGTACATTTGTTATTATGATGATTATCCTGGAAAGACTTGCGATTATCACCATCACTGTGAAAGGGGGTGATTATCTCCAGTGGCTTTTCTGCCAATCCATCTTCTTTCATCTCGTTCACTCTTTTTTCTCCCTCCAGTTATTCCTTTTTGTGAGACATATCTGAATAACATTCTGCATGTTGTCTTGCAATAAGAGACAGATAGTTTGTTACAAAATATCTGCTATTTTTATGACTTGACAGACTATTGGCCCCTAAGAACATTTTTTGTTTTAAAAGTTCAGGACATTTTTTTTCTGCTTATAGGGCCTAAATTTTATTAGAGATTATATTAACATCACATTAACCTTTTAATTCATATGCATGAGGAAATTAACCCTTTAAACATCACAGGTACACTGCACTTTCTAAACATACTCTAATAACCTTTTAATAACTCTTAAGCCTTTAGAATGTGAATATACAAAAGTGCTTAAGAGGTTAACCCTTTAAATGGCCAGAAGCCCCTGGTGGGGGAAGGCATCCATTCCTCCCTCCTGTTACCCAAGAATAACTTGTTCACTTTTGCGTTGTTTTTCTGTGCAGTTAATAAATTGTCAGCCTTATGATAAAATGTTGATCATTATGAATGATTGTCAGTAGTCACTGACTGACATAAATTACCAAAACTGTAGTTGTCTGTAAAGCTTCTTGTAGAGTCCGACCGATAAACCGACGTGCCAGTATTATCAGCTGATATGAGCTAGTTGCAGATAAATTTACACAGATATTCATATAGATAAAGTATCAGCGTTTATAATGTCCGATAAATGACAATTGAAAAAGAAACCGAGAGATGGAATACATATCACTCAGCAATGTTATGAGTAGGTGTCATTGCGAAGTTTGTCCATCAAAGGGCACAAGGCAACTTCCCTGTTGGCAACACACACGTGTTTAGATCACCACTGATCACAACAAACAGAAACAAGTACTCCACATTGGAGATCATCTGCATTCATGGTAAGCTGATAAGTGTCAAGTAATAATAAAATATCCCAATTCCCTCTCCTCTTAGCTTAAAAGAGGAGATGGAATGGGGACATTCAGGTTAGCCATCCACAACATCGCAGTAAACCTGTGTTTTACAGTATTTGAGCGGTATAGACTAAACTGTTGACAAACTGGATTGTAGGTTTATTTATTTTACAGTTTTAAACCATGTCACTTCTAAATTATAAGCTGCTTCTTACAGCAGCTTATAACACTGTTCATTGCTAAATTAGGATACCCATAAAGCTAGCTAATGCTATGTTTATCAGTGGAAAGCAACTAATGTCAATGAGCAGTTAAACTACAGTGTTTGACTAAATGATGAAGCTGAAGTCAGCTTTTTATTCAAATAACATTCTGGTGCCTTACGCTACATTCACTTTTTCAAAATGGATCGTGTCGATCTGTGAGGAATAAAGGAGATCCTCTTGATGACACTCAGCCCTTTTGTGCTTCGCTTCGAGTGGAGCTGCATGTCCAAAATCAGCTCAGACTGAGTTGCAGAGATCAGAGCTGTGAGGGAAAGTTTCGGCACTTGAATGAGATGGAGAAACTCCATATTCTCCTTTCCCTCTTACAAAGTCGTAAGCATCCTGCACACTGTAACAGTTTGGCCGTTTTAAGAAAAGTAAAGAATCTTGTCCTAGACATTCTGCCCGTCTTTTTTCACAATATAAACAGTTTGATGAAATTAAAAAAAAAAAAAAAAACAGAAAAGAGGACCTTGTATCGTGTCTTATATGTACAGTTTTGATGTGAAAAAAATCTGGTCTGAATATTTCGCATTTTAATGTTGTTCCCTTGTGTGTCACATCACATTTGTCTGTAAGTGCCTTAACACGACATGTTCAGATAATTAATCTATGTAATCATTACATTCTTTAACAAATAATATGATGGATGTTTATTTGTGTTTATAACACTACAGTGAGACATCACAAAGTGGCAAGTTTTTTACGGCACATAACAAATGTTGGGGAAAATCTTTGTTATTTATTTTTAAAAATGAAAAAAGTAGCTGCCTATGTATTGAATATATAAGATTTTTTAAATCAAATCAAATAATGAAATTGATCGGGCTGTAGCTTCTTGTCCCTTATTAATTTTAAAAAGGCTTACCTTTTTCTAGTTTCTTGTTAAATTTGTAAAGAAGAAAGTAATTAAACATATAAATCACTGGGTGTGCTATTTTTGGCCTTACATTTTTGTTACCAAGGCCGAGTTATGGGCTTTGTATTTGTGTCTTTTTCTCCCTCATTTAATATAACCTGATCCAACCAGTCAGACATTTTTAAAACAGTGAGGCCCTGGGCCTGTGTTTACCAACGGGTGCACTGTGCATTTAAGAACAAGTATTTGGCAGGTATGCTGTTCCCTGGCTAATTTTCTCCAGCTCTCTAGAAGTTGGAGTTTCAAGGGCCTGTGCTCCCTTTGCCCTGCCCGGAGCCAGGCTCTCATTAGCGCTTCTTCCCGTCGTCCCTCCTCCGCTGTGTCCTTGGGCTCTACTTCACCCCCTGCAACCACATCCATCTCAGTGAGAGAGAGTGGGAGGAACAAGCCCTTATTATTCTTCATTGTGCTCCAAGTGGCAGGGAGGAGGACCCTCAAAATCCCTGTGTCTGATTGCATTAATTACTGTGCCTGCTTCATTAGCGCTATTAAACCACAAATGCAGGGAATTGGCAAATGAAGCATTTCTCTTTTTACCCCCCTCCCTTTTCCTAATTAATCACAAATCCAGCCCTCTTGCTTAGAGCGAGATGAGAAAATGACATTTGTTAATTGTTTAAATAACGCACAGTTTAACAGTGATCTATTAATAAGCGTTGCCTTCATTAAGGCATATAGTCATATCGGCCTCTGGCAGTGCTAAATCTTTTACTTTGGTTGAATCATTGTTTTGGAGGGTGAGTTTGAACTTTTGGACTGTGGTGGCATGGGATCTGTTATTTTGATGAAGGTGTGAATCACAGAGACTGTAGCACAGTGACTTTTTTAGACTTGCAGGAAAAGTGGTTGCTGAATTCTCAAATTCATCTCCATGTCTGCCTTTGAGTGCTCTCTGGCAGAGATTAGTAAACAAACGTGGCAGCAGAGGCAGCTCGGAGACTGGCGAACACAGGACGACAGGGGAATTCATTAAAGTTTAAGTTTCGCTGGGGCACAATTTGTATCTTTTTATTATTATTTTATTTTTATTGTTGTTGTTTCTCTGTGGGCCTCCTGGCAATCCTGTTACGTAGGCAGTCTTTGATTGTCGAATCGGCAAGAGGGAAATGTGAGAAAAGAAGCCAGAAGCCTTTTTAGTTTTCTGTTTCATTTTGTTTTGCTTTTTTTTACATTTTGTTTTGTTTTGAGTTCAAGGTGATGAAGTGCGAGCTAAGCGCGAGCAGCAGATAGTGAGGATGGATGCTAGTTAGCAGTGAATCAATCACGCATCGTTCTCCCTCGTTAGCAATTACCAGCACGCGTTACACTGTAGCACCTCAGGCACTTTGTCATCCGCCGGCAGGAGCCAAGCATCTTAGGCCTCGGAAAGCTCGTACATCACCTCCCAGGGTGCATCGGTGCTGGCAGCCAACTTCCTGCCAGACACGTGGCACTATCGGCCCTAACCATCAAGGTGAAGTGTTTGCTGAGGTCAAAGGAAGTTAAGAGCTACCGGGTGTTCCGGTTTTCTGGGGTGTAGGTGGATTTGTGTGTGACTTTGTGTGTCTACTGTATGTCATGTTTTTGTAAACAGTGTGCATGACAGCCCTGCACAGCAAGACGCTGAGACAGACATCATGAGCTCTGTCTGTTACCAGAAGAGAGATTCCAGTAACCTCCCCCAACAGCACACACACACATATACCCCCACACACATCCAAACACCTGCTGCTGGCACATCCTCAGCTAAAGACCTGCTTTTGGATTAGGCCCCGGGTGCATTCATCCATATTAGGCCAAAATGGAAATCAGGGAAAAAGCGCTTATTTGCGCGGGCACAAGTTAAGTGTTCTTAGCGTGTTGTGATTATCCCTAATGAAGCGAAACAGCTGGAGAGATGTTGGTCAGGCGGTCAGTCTTAATCTGCACTTACATAAAGCTTTCAGCCCAGCCATTGTTTTTCTCCTGTCTGGCTCACCAGTTTTCTCCTGTCTGTGCTTTGTGTGCTAAAAGGAATATTATACTATGCACATTTGTTTACATCAATGAAAAATTACACATTGTGTGTTTGATATGATTTTAAATGGCTGCTTATCTTGCAGTGGCATTTCAGCATTTCTGAGATGGTACAGAGAGTGTTGTTTTGAACATTCTCTCCAAAGCTATTTTTGCACCACAGTTGGTTTAACAAACCAGCTTGTTAAGGATCTGTAGGTCAACAAAGTGCAGGAGCTGCTTTGCTGAATGCAGATATATATCAGCAATGCTGCTAAGGTGTTTCCAAACCTTTTTTCCCCTCACCTGCTTGACAGATTCGAGTAAGCCGCTTTAGCTGACGTTTGTCTGTGGGCTGAGTGAAGGTTAGTAATAGGTTTCTCAGGGACACATGGAAAACACTAGAAAGTGAGTTCAAAACAGGGCCAAATGAGAAAAGCATAGAGAAGGGGACCGGATTGAAACTCGCAACTTTGTCAGTTTCTAAAAATACCTATATAGAACCTCCTATCTGAAATAGAAGATATGGAAAAAATCAAGCCTCTAACACTGATGTCTTTCCAGATTGATTTAGGGAATATTTAAGAGGCAAACGTCCTAAAATGACACATCAGTCATTGACCTTGATTTATTTTTTTATTTTCTATGTTCTTGCATTAAAACATCATTTTGCCTCATTTGTCGTTCTATATGCTGAAAGGTACTGTTTTTGTCAAAGAAGTTTTGTCAAGGTCACAGTAATCATGAATAATTTATCAAGAATACAGCAATCAATCAATATATAAACAGATATTTATAAAGGGAAGAGATTGCTGAAGTGCTCTCTGTAATAATCATCTACAATTTATTCTGTTCATAATAAAAAATATGAAAGTATGTCCTTTTGTCCCGGACAAAAGGGCCCAGAAGAATGTCTAAACTCTAGTGGTTGATATTTATTTATTCGGGGCATCGCAGTAATTCCATTTGTATGCATTTCGTGGTGTGTATTCATGGTGTTCTCTCCACTTAGTAGCACTTAACGCTTAAGGTGAAACTCTATTTGAATAGCCTTTTCAATATTCAGTAGCTTCTCCCATTAAATCTAACGCAAACATAACAATGACACACCTTCCATCCACCAGCAGCCAAAAATGCTGATTATATTGTTAGTGTTTTGCAACCTGCAGTTCACTTAAGGCATATTTTGGCTTATCACTATGAATCTAATATGGCAGATACATCTTTGAACAATTTGATGCAGTAAACCTAACCTAATTCTCGCCTTCTCGTGTACACAGTGCCACACCAGCTGGCAGTGCAGACAGGGCCTGAGTCTATCAGAGGGATCTACGAGTGATTGCTGGAGGGATGCTGAGGCTGACATGTGTCAGAGATGATAAGGGGTCAGACGGCATTATTAACCTTTAGTCAGCCACAGCTAAACTGTCAGCAGTAAATAATTGCAAACACTATATTCATGCTGTCTGACCTCTGGCCTTTGCTAACACCCTTGAAAAATGGACGCTGGATTGTATTTGGACACAAACTGAAGTACATAGGTGCACCCACAAACACACAAAAACAAGCTATAGGTGATTTTTTGATTTAGAGCATGGGACTGAGAGCAGCTGCACACAGGGCAGATGTCCTTTGAGTGATTTGTGCCAACGCACCATGTCCAAGTTACGCTCATAAATCACTGGTATTCTATTACTTCACCTGTCTGGCCTGTCAATTTTAAAACACACACACACTCTTACACACATACTCTCTCACACACACATGCATGGACAAGCATATTGCCTTTAAAAAAAAAGGCTGAAAAAAGGAAAAAAACGACTCTAAACGTTCTTTGCTAGTTATGATGGAAACTATAAATAAATGTGGAAACAAAAATGAAAATTCTTCACTAGTTAGGTTTCTGTTATGTCACTTGTCTGGCCTGTCAACTGTAAATGTAAACATTGCTAGTTAAAATTAAAACTTTAGAAGTTCTTTGCTAGTTAAGATATAAACTAAAATTCAATGTTCTTTCGTAGTTAAGATGGAAACCGATGTAATGTTAATCTTTCTGTGCTAAATAAACGCCTTTTGCGACTGTGCAGATACCAAACCCACATAAAAATCGACATTGAGACCCGGCACCTCATTATGCATAGGAAGCCGTGATCAAACATGGTTTCAAATGCAGTTGATGTGGCTCAGCTGGTGGGGCTTAGTGTCAGTTGACTCAGTGTTCTCTGAATAGAGAAGTCATTTTAGAGCTCAACTTTGCAGAGTACTCTCTTACACTCCTTTCATTCCCTCCCTCTATTCTCTCACCCAGTTGTGCTATGTGTAACCAGCTACCCTGTCTTTTAATCCTAACTGTGATGTGAGAGCTGCAATTTAAACAATTAGGCTCATGGCTGAGTGGGGACAGGCGACTCTCTGGGCAGCTCTTTTGGCTTCTCTCTCTCTCTCTCTCTCCCTCTCTCTCCCTCTCTCTCTCAGAACTTTTTGTTTGTGCATTAGGACAGACTAGTGTCCTGTGTTTTCTCCACAAAATAATGGTGGTTGTTTTGGTAAGTAAATATTACATATTAACATATTACATTGTTCAAAATCAGAATAGTTTTGAGAATGTAACCTTGAAGATCAGCAAAGACAGGTTTAGTGTCCAAATCTTACTTGTTTAATTTAGCAGTGGAGAACAGAGGCTAATGGTGCTAACATACTCTAGAAGTCAATAGTCGCTCACCATTTTCCATAAATAAATTTCCAAAACTTCTTGCAGCCAGCTTAAACTGTATGCAGGTCTTCATTGCTGTTTATTAATCACTGTAAATCGTGAATTTTGAAACTAAAGATATGTTTAAAAACAGAAAGTCAGATTCTGCAGAGGAGCTGGAATTAGCCATTATCTAAAATGGCTAGATGCACTCAGTGACAGTGAGGATTTGTTCATTTTTATAGTTTATACTTAGTCATACTGTGCTCTAAACCACATCATCAAGTTTGTGTGACCTTGAAGTACTGAATGTGGTTTGAGAGAAGTTTTAGGGATGTATTTACAGAAAGGATTTGTGTGCATGTTGACTTCTAGTGTTTGTTAGCAATGTTAACAATGCCTCGTAGCTCCAGAGCTAAAGAATCAAAAATTGAATGCCAAACATGCCTTGGCTGATCGACTACATCTGAGAGACAATTTGATTTAGTCCTTTAAATTACATATCTTCATGGTCAGAAGAAAACCATATGTCTTTACAGGAAACAGTAACTTAATAGAACGAGAAAGAAACACTTAAATGTACGGTAATGTAACAAATTTTTATTCAAAGAAATTTTGGACCAATTTTGTTTTTGTGTTTGTTCAGTGTACAATTAGGTATTGTAAGTGTTAATAAGTGTTTTGAGTAAGAAGTTTCAATATGAAAGTGATATGTTTGTTCCACAAGTATGAAAGTGGTTGGCCAATGTGAGCATACTTCTGTATGAGAAAGACAGAGAAAGAGAACAAGAGTTGGGGGAAAGTATCAGAGAAGTGTTCTACTTACCAATCTTCTGATGGACCTCAGTTACCACCCAGTTCTGCGGTTTACAGACCTTTTGCCCCAGACAATCTTTTGACATGTTATCCCATACAATCAGTTGCTCTTTTGTCAAAGCGGCCATTTTCATCCCAGCGCCACAATACTTGCGGTGGACAGGAGTAATCCTACTGTGGACGTTGACTATTCATGATGATATATGAGCACTGGACAAGGCCACTGCTTTTTTTGTGGGTAGGAGGAGAATGGAAAGCAGAAGTGGTCATTTTGGTCCCTGGCAGGCAGAAGCTAAGGGCAGCTGAGCCCACCCAGTGGGGCAGACTTACCGTGCCAGGAAGAGGCTCCAACACACAAACAAACAGGCCAGTGTGGCTTTGATCAGTGGGTATTTGCACAGCAAGACTAATCGATTCCCCCACGCTGACCTTCAGGCTTAGACTAGAGTAATGGATTTGTTTGAGGGCTTGTTGTGAGTGTGTTTTCACAGAGTCCGGGAAAAGATTCAAATATTTTGCTATACCGCTGGTCCTGCAATTTAAGGCAGAACCAGGTAGCTTGGACTCTGCAGAGAGATCAGCCTAACTAAGCAGGGACCTTTAATAAAAGCATGTTTCTGGGAGCAGAGAAGAGCTTAGTAAATGTGATAGCAGCGTCTGAAGACAAACTTTACTGCACTTTTTCTCTACATCTAAAGCAGCACTGAGCTGAAGTTGTTTTTGGTCCCTTTAGAGTCTCACCGTCAATCTGTAAACCTGCTGCAAAGCAGATATTTTAAGCATTAACAATCATGTTACCTAATTCAAACTCAAATTTGTTATTAGACAGATAAATTAGTTTATTCTTATGAGAAATAATAATTTTACTTGTTGCATTTTAACTCAGTTAATACACTTATTTAACATTGTAGTTGCAAACAAAAGGCTTAAATTCTTGAAACAGCCAACAAAACGTGATTCAACCAGGACTTTTTTTTTTTCTTTGTGGTCTGTGGATAGATACAGCCAAGATAACTATCCTGTTAGTTAGGATTAGCTCTCCCATTAGTCACATTTACCACTGACATAGTTAGAAAGTAACAGAGAAATCAACCTGTCATGTTTTGATTTACAGTGAGATCAATTTTGAGGGAAAATAAATCACTCTTGGCCTTCTGGAAGTCCTAGATATATCACTGATGGAATACAAACGGACGCTTGACCAGGTTTCAGTCAATTGTCAAACTAGTACATGCAAGGTGAGTATATGTTAAGATGTCTGTTACAAGCTTCAAATCCATTTAATCTATTGCGGCCAAAAACCGCTCATATGAATTGCCATTACTTAGTGCTGACATACTACTAGAATCGCACAGGTGTCCCATAGGTATTAGCATTATCATAAAAGTGTTTTCCCCATTTTTTTGACCAGGTTTTGACATTTATGGCCCAAACTGAAGGCCAAGCTTCAATAGATCATGGTTTGGTATTGAAAACTGAAGAAATTAAATGAAGCCAACAGTTGTCTTAGCTGATCAGCAGTATGAGTAAAAAGGAAAACTGTAAACGTGTAATTGGTGCCAAACTGCCCTTTTAACTCTGAAAATGGTTCTAAAAATCTGTGTTACGTAATTGTAACATTCTTTTTTGTTCAAGTCCAGCAGAATCTGATAACGTTTAGACATGAGCCGTCACACTTCATCACTACTGGTCCTTGGAGAGGAGTACACTTTTATTACGCACTCTAAAACTGCCCGTACAGTTTAGCGGGCTTCACACAGGGCAGTTTACTCAGCATGGCCGAAGCCCGTGGTCTTACTAACACTCACTGTCACGGTTGTTTGGCTGTGTTGGACGATAGCACCTCATTAAATCGATTGGCCTGTTCCTCACCCATCCCTACCCCACCCCCCCAAAAAAGAGGGAAAAAAACAGCCCCATGCATTTGGACCAGGCGGCTGCTTCCCCTCCCTACCTGCTATTATTATGCTAATGGCATGCGACGCTTACTTAATAACGGCCAGATGAAGCGGGGAAATGCTGATACTTGCAATTATTCCAGCAGGAGAATAACAAACCCAGACGAGTCAATCGAGCAGCGGCCCGCTGGGCCATCACCTCCCATCTTCAGCCCCACACAAACATTTTTGTGCTTTTTATTTTGTAAAGTTCTCATAAAGACCTGCCAAATGCCCCTACAATGTCAAACTTTTTATATTTCCCCAATATCTAGGGACATTTGGTCCCTACAAAGAGCTAAATACACGGCCACACACACACAATACTGTTGCTGCATAATACTGTTACCTGAACTGAACATTAAAGGTATATGCACAGCAAGTGAAGGGGACTCTTTTAGCACATTGTTTTGTTTTCAAAAAAAACAAACAAAAAAAAAAACTGTATCTGTGTACATACAAGTATTCTTGGTAACACCTCAGTATAGGGGAACATTATAATTCCCTTATAATGTACTGATTAAACCTTAACATGCCAGTAATTGATAAAGAACTGACTGCTTATTATTACTTTATTAAGCAGTTACCAGGGCGCTCTAAGTATTTTCCAGAGCATTAGTAAAGCCTTATCAAACTGGTAGATGGTAATTAGCAGTCAGTTGCTTCCAAAAGACACAGTGCACAAGGAACTGAGACAGGTTTAAAGACTAAAATTATTTATTAATTAATCATAATCATATTTATCATATATGTGACCCAAACTACAAAGAAATATTCAAATATTTTTTCTGGTTTCTGACCTGACGCAATAAGGCCTAATAAGAGCAATACAAGTGTTTTGGAAAATGCTTAATTCAAGATAGTTGCTGCTTAATAATGTTTTAATGAATGGGGGGTTCATTTGCAGTTATTAGTTTGACAGAGCTTAGTAAGAGCATAATAATGCTGTTCAAGGGATTATGATGTATAATACACAAATAAAAGAGTTAAAAGAGAAAATGCTTAATTCAGCCTAGTTACTGCTTAATAATGTAGTGTTAAGCTGCCAGTTATTTACCAACTACTGACATGTTAATAAATGCATTATGGGGCATGAAAATCCTCTATATACATTTTTATTTGTGGGAGTCTGAACCAAATGTCAGACTTTCAGCATTTTTTACAATCATTCTGGTGGCCTTTGGTCTCCACAAAGATCTAAGTTCAGAGAACCTTGTGGCTGCATTTTTGTTTTCCATAATTTCATTAAACATTACATAGCCACTTTACCTTTAGGGTTCTCATGGCTGCAACCAGAACCTCTCATGCTCCTTAATAAACACATAAATATTATATTTAGTGACCAGTCCAAGAAAATGACACAGTCAATCAGTCAAACCCCTTTTCAGCAACTGTTAGGTGCAGCCACTTCGAAACTTCGTATTGTTCTTTCTTTTGGTTTATTTGTTCTGCTAGATGCTTGACAACAGCTAGATACGATTTACACGCTTTCTCCAGGGGTTTGTTTTCTCCTGCATGTGATTAGGGCCATCCACTGGGCCACATGGAAACGGCTACATCTGTCTGCTAAAGGTTTATTAACCTTGAAATGAAGCCGGGGCCACTGAGGCTGTAGCCTCTGACTCTCTGTGTGTAGCACAAAATGAAAAGGCCCTTGATATACAGTCTGGGGGTAATAGACTCCTCTGGCCATCACTGATAAGTCATTACAGACACTTACTTTTTATAAATCAGCCTTTGTTCTACCCTTTGGATGCCGAGATTGATTTTCTTCATACTTTTTTCCCCTTTTTTTCAAGCTGGACTTTTTCCTATCTTTGCACCCACACCTCTTGACTTCTTCATACGTTATGCGTGTGTTGTGCATGTAGAGAACACTTTAAAAAAGTGCACAACTGCTTCAGTGTTTTTTTCTGTTGTGCTTAAACTGTAGAACATTTTTGTAATAAAAAAGTAAATAAATTTAAAGGTATTTCCCATTTAATGCGCCATAACAAGTACTTTTCCTAGCAAGCAGTCATCAAATACTGAGTGCATGCCAAAAAAAAAATAAAAAATCACGAGGCACCTGAAGGTGTGCGAGATAAACTGAGAGTGTGTTCACTGCATAGAGCCAAAGGGAGACTGCCTTTGAAGAATCTAAAAATAATTTTGGTTTGTTTGTGACTCTTTTGATAACTGCATAAATGCCAGCTCTATTCTTCTTAATGATTTAAAAAGCCAACGGCACACGAAGTATATAAGTATTTCAAGTCACTGCAAGCTGCTGTCCATGATTACATGACATGCCTATTGATTTGGTACTGAATTCATCACGTTAAAGCCATGGTGTTTATGTTTTGGTGCTATAGTTAGTTGTTGTTAGTGAAGACATGAGTTAATTTAGTAAAATGAAAGTTTGAAACTAGTGTAAACTAGACTTTACACAGAAACTTAAGTATAGACCTATGCATCAACATTGAAACCCACTCCCGATTCATATTTCAGTTCTATCTTTTAGATCACCAACACTGCTATTCCTTTGTATCTAAAGACTCATCTCACTTCCGTCTTTTGCCCTCACCCACCCTAAAAGAAAAGTACTGGCCACTAAGACCACCATCAAAAACAAGTCTGAGCCTTAATGAGTGGATTAAGCCGCTTTTACGGCTTTTCTCAAGCACGAGGTCAGTGCTGATGAGGCCACACTTTCGTGTGGGCTTTATTGATTTTTAATCAAACTGTGAGCTGCTTCTCCCGCTGTTCACCTCCTACTCAGGCTGAGACAAGCTCAAACAATAAACCTGTGCTGCACGGCCAGGACAACCCATCAAATGTCACCCAGCTGCTTGTTTTGATGGATGTTAAAATTAGTCGTCGTAAT
>JAILXH010052689.1:11481-22508 GCA_023558415.1 Piaractus mesopotamicus | reverse complement strand
ACGGGGAGAGAGAGAGAGGAGGGGGGAGAGAGAGAGAGGAGAGGAGAGAGAGAGAGAGGAGGGGGGAGAGAGAGGGACGGACGGGGAGAGAGAGAGGGAGAGAGAGAGAGACAGAGAGAGAGAGAGAGAAAAAGAAAAAGAGAGAGCGAGAGAGCGCGAGAGAGAGCGAGAGAGAGCGAGAGAGCTGCATTCCCAATTACAGAGCCATCTGCCCATTCCTGGAGGCCAGCCAACACCACAGGCAGCTGGGAGAGAGGGAGGGAGAGGAACGAGTGCAGAGAGGAAGAGAGAGAGGGAAAGTAAAAATGAGCGAGGACAGACAGGAGAGAGGGAGAGAGGGATGGGGGAGGGACAGAGAACGTTGGAAGGAGAAGCGGAGAAGAGGAAGAGTATAAATGTAAAAGAGGGAGGGAGCAGAACGGAAGACAAAAATAAAAATGGAATGGAGAGAGTGGAGGACACCACAAAAGAAAGCATGCTTTAGTGGGCTGTTTTCTTTTTTTAGTTTATGAAAAAGGGTTGGGATTCAATGAAGTACTAGCCATATTGCCAACTTTATTGGTTTATTTAACAGGTACACAGTTCACACTAATATTCATAATTATTCCATGATGCAAATATAATAATTTGTCCATGGACAAGCTGATGTTTAAAACATGAACAACATTTAACGCACTCTGACATTTTCTCATAAGTGCTGATGAACTGAAACAATAACAGTTAAAAGAGTGTACTAGTTATTTTTTAAACAAAAGATGTAGTATATAAACAATGTAAAAGTTTTAAAATATACTATCCAGCCCATACAGGCCATAATGCACTGCTTTTGCCATGTCACAAAAATCAATGCCAATCACATATATCCACTAATTCTGTTAATGGCAGTTTAGCCCTGCCCATTCATATTGAGGTTTTAAAAGAGTTTTTTAGCCTGAACTGCTTTTCAAATGAGACACGATGCCATCCAATCACAACCAGAGTGATGTCATCCAATCAGAACAGAGGTCACTTACATATATCAGTCTTATAGGCATGGTAACAGCCTGTTTAATTCTAAAAGATAAAGAGAGGTTGGAAAATGGTCATGTAAAACTTAATTTCAGCTATTTTTGGACTTTTGGTCCTTTAAAAGGTGACTAAGCAACACAGCAATCGTAATTCCCCAGAGCAGGTCTAAAAGGACAGGTATTAGAGGATGAGTCTCAGTCTGTGCTGGGATTTACTAGGCCAGGTTAGAGCCCAGATACCACACTGTGCATTCATGTGTGAGTGCGAGAGCAAGGGAGAGCGAGAGAGAGAGATTGGGGGGGGGGGCAGAGGAGGGAGAGGGGTGAGGTGAGAGCTTATTATTTTGACAAAAAGGAATATGCATGAATGCTCAACAGCATACTGCATGGGTAAGCACAACCCTAAAAATAGGAATATGTGGTTATAGCTAAAAACACTGTATTCATGGGTGCATGTCTGGATTTATTTGTGCAACACATAGTGAATGTCTCATGTACATCTTCATGTGATGTGCAAGGATGTGTTTTCAATTGTTTTTCATGTGTACTGGGTGGGGGGTGCAGTCTGATGGCATGTGCCAGTGTTAATCCAGGCTCAGACACAGACACTGTGCCCTGAAAGAGCTACCATCAACTAACGAGGTCACACACACACACACACACACACACGGCCTGAATGAATGCACTTACCGAGGATGGGAGACCAGGGGGCACTTTCCTGATCTTTTTCGGCTGACTATCTGAATGAGAGAAAAAGAAACAGAAATTAATCACAAGCTGATTTTTAAATAGCTGAATAGACTTCTTGTTACTATGAAGGTCAAAATCAGAACAATAAACAATCGTATGCAAAATTGTAACGACCCCAGTCAAATTACATGCTTTGCTGATGTTCTAAGTGAAAAATCACACATCCTCTACAGAGAATACACGCAAGTATTATATTATTTTCATGCAAAATTTACTGCGATTCCTATTTTCTGCTTAGTTCAACATACTGGGAAAAATATAAAATATGACCAGGCACCCCAAACTTTTTCATTTAACTGTATTATGCAACCCTAATTTTGAGTTGGATCAAATCCGTTCTAGCCGTTACAAGTGTCCTGCAAAGCTTTATAATGAGGAGCGGATTGTGGCTCCTAGATGTGAACTCTGAATCAGAGCCCTACCCTTATTTCCGTCCAGCTTACCAAGAACAGCATCTGGGGGTCTCCTGCGGTTGGGGTACGAGCTATAGAACGTGGAGGTGGATTTGAGGCCAGAGGGAGACAGACCGTCAGGACTGGACAGGACTTCCCCTGGTATGAACTGCGGACGGAAACAGAGGCAAGTTCCTCAGCACCTCAAGTGATTATAAAGCTAAATTCAGTATAACAAAGTGTTTATAATTTCCCCCATATATGCTTCCATTACTTGTTAGTTACATTAGCTTTGTAGCTCCACTGCAAAAAAAATGTATATGAGGTAAGTTGAAAATTGTGTAAATGAGATTTTGGGCCAAATTATTTCTTTAAAGTGACACAGCAGGACATTTGCATGCAAAGGACTCAAAGTCTGACAAAAGACCCATAAGGAGTCGTTACCTGTGAGCCAAAGGGATAAGGTCCTCTTTCAGATTTACCTGCAAAAGAGATAATGTCCTAACATTACTGATGGACAATGCACACTTCTTTGAACATCCTGAGATAGTACATTTGGGTTTTACTAGGACTAAGATACACAATGATCAAATGCACACCCACAATCACTTTAGCTCAATGGTTCCCAGACCTGGTCCTGCCTACACCTGAAGTCATGTCATGAAATGGGGGACGTGCCAGCATAAGAGTGAGTGAAAAGGCAAAAATATAACACTGCATTTGAAGAGACCTTCATGATGTACCAATGCATCATGACATTTTGTTTTTCTGACCATCGTAAAAAAGAGTTCAAAACATTATTGGCCGGGCCAATAACTGGATGCGATATTTAACACTTTGCCAATAATCAGAATCTGTATCTGACTTGTTTTCTTGCTAATAACAAGCTTATGAATTGAAAAATTGAGCTTTTGGCTCTACGTTCCTCCCATAGCCTTAATGGACTGGTCGAAATCAGACTGACGTGTCTGGGACAACCAAGCAAAATGTGCTTATTGTACTTCATAGCTTGAATTAAAGCCTGTCCCTTGTGATCTTTAATTTGTTAACTTGCTTATGTACTTGTGTTTTTTTTGGGTTTTTTTTAAACCAGACCAGATTTTCTCACAATCTCCAAATGTTTGTACTGTCTGGAAGCTTCAAGTACTGTATGTATTTTTAATAATGTTCCAGTGTTTACTGTTAGTATTTCATTTAGTATTATGTTCAATATGTTTTATGTAGAAATGTTCTTGTATATTTTGACACTATTTATCTCAAATTTGTACCATATACCTAATATAGAACACAACCAAACAAACAATGAGCACAATACTTGCAAAATCAAACTGCTTAAAAGGGAACAGGAGGGGGAAAATCTGAACAAAACAACAGGTAAATATAAATTATTAAAATAAGATAATGGCATAAAGACTGACATCTAAAGTAGCTCATGCAGTCACTATATACTACATACTCTCTATTAATAGGTCTACATTAGAGATGGGAGGCTTGATCAGCTATTTATTGGTATAGGTCGATTGTTAGCCAATCTTGAGAGCTGATTAGACGTAAACAATATGAGCCACATTTCGCCTGAGGTGCAGGAACGCAACTGCTACACCATTTAAGGTGGAATGGGAAAATTTGAAAAAGAAGCTGGCAAAGTGAAGCTGACTTCAGCTTCAAGAGTCGAAAGGCATGAAAAAGGATGAGGAGGTTGCTCTGTTTCTGCTTGATGGCTAACCAAGTTATTTTAGCAGTTTCACAGAACCAACAGGTCAGTATTATTTTGTCCCATTTGCTCATGTTTTTGGGATTTAGAAGATGAGAAAGAAGTGAAAAGCAGAAAAGAAAAAGGTGGAGAAGATCTGGGAGATGTCGGATGAGCTCTGCTCCAAAAATCTGGAGAGGAACATCAAGTACAAGGCTGTGATGAAGCAGAAGATGGAGGAGCTGCAGCATGAACGGGAGATGATGAGGGATCTGGTAGCTGCGATTAAGGAGAGCTGCAGAAACACATGATCCTAAGTCCAAGTGAGAACATGAGCACGGAAGAAAGACGAGAGTGGAAGAAAATCCAGAAGAAGGCAAAGGAGCTCAAAATGCAAAAGAAGGCTGAGGAGAAAAGGAGAAAGGAGGCCTCGAAGGACACCAGAGTGAAGACCAAGGAGAAGATGAGATTCTGGAAAAGACTTTGGTGTTGAAAAGGGGAGCATGATTAACCTGAATGCATGTCTTTTTTATGTAAAACGTCAATAAACAACATCATTAAAACACTTCCACTTGTTTCTTTATGTTTGTCAAAGTGATAACAGGCCAACGATACAGCACTATAAACAAAAGAAACAGAATCCTAAAAATACAGTAGTGTGTGATTTGGTTACTTTTTCCTTTTTATTTATTTATTTTTTTAAATTCATTTAATGTTTTTTGTGATTTATTCATTGTGAGAAGGTGCCGGTTGGAAGGCTGCTCTCTCTCTCTCTCTCTTGCTCACTCTCCCTCTCCCCGTTTGGCCAGCCTCCATCTGGCTCAGTGGGGCTGGCAGAGTGGATGAGGTGTACTGTTTACGGCCTCAGACTTGGGCCTGAACAACAAATTGCCCCATTATAAATGCTCTGGCGCTAATTAAGCAAGCCCCCCACCTTCCGCTGTTCCTAAAAGGCAGCCACCCCCCGGTTAAGCTCCAGGGGGTTGGGGCTGCGCTCCAGTGGACTTAACCCTACTAACCAACATCCAACACCCACCCCACAGCACCCCACCGGCCACAACATGCAAGGCTTTACTGAGGAAATCCCTGCATGACCCCATCCGCACCGTGGACAGCCCTATAAGCTCTTCTGGGGATAGTGCTGGAAACTTATTATCACACAACACTGATGATTTTAGTGGTACTGATGGTTAAAAAATAACTTAGATAAATATTAAAGTCCTATCAAAACACTGTGTTTTTTTTTTTATGAGGCACTCTTATAGATTAGCAGTACTCAGGAAGCATGAGTATTTAATAATTTAACTTTATTAATCCTAGCTTAAATATCATCTGATACCGTGCTACAATGAGGCTTTTGGAAAATATGACAGATTTTTATCAATATCATGTCCAGCATGGCGGAGAGGTACATAAAGGGCTTTTTACAGAAAAAAAATGGTCCCCAAAGAAACCTTTTTCACAATTTTACCATCATCAACATTACCTATAAAAACTATACGTGAAGTAAAATATATGTGTAGGTTTACTGGTCATTTTGTATAGTAATACAATGACTATATGCGTTGACACCGCAACCCCTCCATCCTGTCACCACCACTGTAAAAATATCAGTGTTTGAATTTCTCTGCAATAAACCATTTCACATCAAACAACTCTGAATGACTTTGATCTGACAACTGAATCATGAGGAAACACCTCAGCAAAACAGTCAAAACATTACCAAACAATTGTTTTATGCTAACCAAACCTTTGCAGGTATTTTTTTCTTACTTAATAATAAAGTAATAGTGAAAATCAAATTACATGGAAAACATCAAAAGATGGAAAGTGGAACATTTGTGAAGTTAAGTGACTATAAATACATTTTTATTTTCATATGTAATTCTAAACATGAGATTCTGAATATTTACATGTTAATACCGAGTGCTGATATGACAGAAAGGCAACATAGTAAAAGTTCATTTCAGGAATGGATTTGATGACATATAAACATACCTCCGAGCCCTGAGCTGTAGAGTGATGAGGGGGACATGTTTTCGTGTTCACTGTAGTGAGCTCCGTCTCCAAATGCCTAGACAAACATTTATAAGCTTATGACTAGTGAAATTACTTACAGCAGCCTTCAGAGGAAGAAATTAGCACTCAGTTTTAAAGCAACAGATAAAGTAAATAAGCAAGAAAAATCAAACTGGACAAAAGTACATGGCTAAAACAATAAAAGCAGCCAATAAAAGCCTAAAATTTGTCCATACTGTTTTACATAATTATAGATAACAGTATCATGTAAAACAGTATCAAAAAACACAATCCTTGTGATTACTTAACAACTCAACACGGTTTAAGCCATGCCTGCAATGATTTAGGCATGCAATTAGCATGATGCTAATTCGTGTTCATGAGCCTCCATTAGCCATGTTAGCTTCCTATCTCCAGTACAAAACTAAAGCAGCAAGCTAAAGGCACCTAACATGTCTTGGCTGTGGAAATTCCACAAAAACTATCACTTTAAGGGGGCTTGTACTGAAGCATTGTTCAACCATAACGGACAGCAATCATCACAATGTATGCTGCACTGTTCAACATTATACGGTTTGTGCAGTGACAGGAGATGTATGCTATCTGATCCAGCGTGGCATGAGGGATCAGATAAGACAGAGATAAGACGAAGGGATCAATGTTACTACATGTCTAATCTCTGAGGTTGACCAGATGACCAACTGACCCACTAAAGCTAACCTACACGCTCCAGCTGTCTTAGGAAATACGTCAAGTGGCATTACAATTACCGCATCAAACGGCTGCCTTTATTTCTTTATTCAAGTCTTTATTTACGGAGCATCAAAGGAGCACTGCTAGACAGATATTTACAGAGTGTCAGATGTCTGAATGTCTGATCTATAATCTAATCAGCTGACTTGTTTTCCTGTCTGCTGACCTAATGATATAGGGGTGAGGTAGGAATTCACATAGGCTGATCCTGTTGAGTGTGTGCAATGTGAGGAAAATGAGTCTAGAGCACATGCTTGACAGCCTTACAGTACAGCTAACAGAGCTCCCTGGAACTGCAATACACATGTACAATAAAAGTTGCACTGGTCTCTTGAGGTTGTTGGTCTATCTGCTGTCATTTTGTTTCCCTTGTCAAGATTTAAAAGCCAAAGGGACACTAGAGCTATTATTTAGGGCTTTACCCTCAACATTGTATCCATGTTATCATTTTTTTACAGTAAGTATGGACATACTGATTTATACGCATTGTTTGCATCTTTGAAAGGATAGGTTTTTTGTTGATCAGCTGTGTCTATACTTTATGGCTGGCCTTGTTTTAAAATAAATAAATCAGTAGATTACTCGATTATGACTATAATCAATAGTGATAGCTCTGTTTCAACAGTCATACTTCAGTTGGCCAGTATCTAAGCCAGGCTGACTGGCTAATGGACCTCCTTGCCTAATGGACTGTAACAATGACAGACATTAGTGAGATGATTTAAAGTGTAAAACATAGCCAGTGTTGGGTGAACTCTCAGTAAAAATGACCATGTTTGTTCTTACCCGTGAACTGAAGGACGAACTGTTCTGTTCTCCTGAGCCCCAGGTGCCTGAACCACTCCGATCATCCATACCTGCAATAAAAACACACATCACTGCTTATAACAACTGCTTTACAATTTAATCTGTTATAGCAAGTTAGTACTGGGTATAACCCATTATCAGTAGCAGTATTTACAAATAGACAGGGTTTTTTTTTTTTTTTTTTAACGTTGGCATAGTTCAGTGCCTGCAGCTTAGCGGCTCATTCCAGAAGATTCCGTTAGCTATTAATAAAAGCTCTAAAATTGGAACAAAATAAAAATACACAAGGCTTACGCAGCATAAACACTGAGCTCACCTCTGGCTATTCTTACGTTAGCCTACACAGCCGACCTTTAAGAAGGGATTTCATATAATCCACTCCTTTGAAAAGGATTAATTTAATTTGCTGGTTTGCCTCACTGAATGAGGTACAGGGGAAATGAAAACGGTGGCCAGGGGAAGTCCCCTCGTTTGCGTCGGTGACTAAGTAAAAAGCATTCAGGCAACGTGGAATCATCAAGGGGAGCAGCTCACAGAGCCAGTACAGGGGGATATGATGACGCTAGTGGAGTATGCAGAGTATGCCGAGCTATCACATCATTAGAACCTGATGCCTGTTAGCATGTGTATGCGCGTGTGATTTGCCTACACATCAGCACATTCCTCTCAGTGGCAGGCACATACCACACTCAGACTCACTGGATCCCTCTGATCCCACTAATCACATCACTCCTATCAGGCCATAACGATTACCTTAGAGTAGGCCTGAACGACTGAGCGATACTGAGGAAAAAGTCACACACCCAGTACTTTTCAACCAAATGAATCAAACTAACAACTATTAAGAATAATTTTTTTTTTTGGGAAGCAAAGGAGTTAAAGGAGCTTCACACAGATCAGGTGTCCTTATCCAGCATGCATTGTGACGCTGTGTTTGTCCCTTTTTTGGCATTCTTCTTCACGACAGCTAAACAAAAGAAACTTCTTTTCTCTGTTTGCTTAGCTTCCGTCATCACAATTCATACCCTTCTCTGTAAATTCTGTTCAACGTGGTCATTGTAGCGTCCACCGTTTGTCCTGCAAGTTTAAAGTACCAAATCACACATTAAAGTTGTTTACATTTACAAGATTATTGACATTTGTCAAATCATGCGAATGCCTCAATTCATCTAAACATTCAAAGAGCATCTGCGGTTTGTCAGGATGATCACAGCACGCTACAACATTCAGCGAGTCTGCATATGGCACACTTCTGTGATATCAATACAGCAAACACAGGTAACAGTTAAGGAACAACATACTGTGTAGCCCTATACTATTTTATAGGTGCTGACCTAGGCCTGTGCCTGCTGACGGTTAACAGAGTTATGATGCTAACAACCCTCAAATGATGGTAAGAAGTCATTTACCACTGGTTTAAATAAAAATATTGTTCATTTATTGATTAATTTAATGCAAACTACCACAATACCCAAGTGTTCCAAATCCTGAATGTAACTGGACAGTTAATGTTGAGTGATATGTTAATACCACATCTACTGAACCTAACATAGATCAACTGTTCTAGAAACATGGCTGTTGAACTGCACTGGTTGAACATGTCTGTGGGGAGGCCTGGGACGACCACTGTGTGCCCTTGCGGCACGCAGATATCATACCTTTACAAAAAGCTGCATTTGTTATGGTGTACTTTTTAAGATATCCTCAGACCACAGCGTCAAGTTTCAGACATCAGACAAAACAGCTTTGGGTTTTGGAAAAAAGCACTGTCATGTCTCGTCTATTGTACAATTGGATAGCATGCAAAGAGTCTCAGATAAAGCTCCCGAGTGGCGCAATCGTCTAAGCGTTGGCCCAATCATCAGGAGATCAGGACTGATGCCACAGCAATCCGTGGCCAAGAGCCCAACAAAGCATGACTGCCCTCACTCTCTCTGGTTGGGTAGAGAATTGGCACTCCCTTTCCTCCCCTATCACTCAGCGTGATGCAAGCCAACACGGGCGTCTGCTAACTGATGTCACAAAGCTGGCAGTTAGCGTTAGACTCCAAGCGCGTTCAGCTATCCAATGACATTGCTTTAGTAATAAAAGGATCAAAAAGGTTCGAAAGGATGGAATTTGAAGCATGTGGTAGCTTGAATTGGACATAACAGAATCTGAAAAAATTGACAAAAATGGCAAAAAAAGATGGCCTCAGACAAAATGCATTAGACTACACCAAGTGGCTACAGACACCACAGACCTTAGGTTTGTGTGACATTCGCTATTCTCTTCTTTCTTACTAAATTAATTACAGTTCTAGGAACGAACTGATGAGAATATATTGCCACAAATTTAGTAAGTTGTTGTCTTTTGTCTGACAAACATTAAGCTTCAGCCCACATGCTGTCTCAGTGTTTGCTTCCATGTCTGTTTCAGTGTCAGGGCTGTTGCAAAATTACCAGACGTTGTTCATTTGTATGTCCACAGTAATTAGGAAACATTGCATGGTCATCCTATCTAATCCATAGTGTATGCAGACTTGTCTGAATGTGATGTTCTACTCCAACTTAAAAGCAACCTCATTTCAAAAGCACAGAAGCACAATACACAACCCGTTAAGGTTCAATGACACGTAAAGCACTTTGATGCTTCTGAAAATGCAAACACATTTGGGTTAGGATGCAGAGCAGGAGAACTTTAAAGATTGATGGAGCAGAAATTTCCAGAACGCAAACCCCCCCCCACCCCCACCCCTCCGTGCTTTAACGCTGGCGAGCATCTCTGGAGAGAAGCGCCTTAATTGTGTGCTGATTTGCATAAGTGTGCATATTAATGAACTTGCAGCTTATGAATATTCATATTTTTTGTTTTGTTGTCTAATTAAAAGAGGGGGAAGGGAGGGGAGGGGAGCAAATCATGACAGCATCGGCGACGGAGCAGAACCTGAGTGAAATACGAGGCCGCTGCCATTGCCGTGACAACCATGATCTCCCGGCAGCGTTCCAGAGGTGTTTTGGAATGGAGAGACGCGGGCTTGTGTCAGCAAATTCAATCAAGAGACACAGTGCAGAACACCTTAAGTCTGTAGCTTGTGAACTGTGGTGCTATCTGACTGTGCTGGGCCAGAGCCATCGCTGACTCCCCTGTCAATGCACACACACATCACTGACAGAGCGTGACTGAAAAAACAGGAAAGAATGATTTGAGTGTGTTAACGGGCATTCTGCTGCTCCACGCCAGACTACCTGCCTTTAGACAATGCCCTGGAAACCTCATTAAGGGCCGTTTATTTACCTAAAGTGCTCCAACAATACAGGGACTTCCTGCGAGCACGGAACATTTCACCAGCAGAATGCTGTCATTTAAAGAACGTTTAAAACACTGGGGTGCAGAAAATATGCTATTTAGAGATATTCTCACACACACACACACACACACACACACACACACACACACACACACAGAAAAAGAGAAAGAAAGAGAGAGATATAGAGAGATAGAGAAAAAGAGAAATGGAAAGAAGAGAAAGGAAAGAAAAAGAGGTAAGAGAGACAGTAAAGAAGAATAAAAGAGAAAAGAAAAAGAAAGAAAAAAAGGAGAAAGGAAAGAAAACAGATGAGACAG
>JAILXH010052686.1:13261-36711 GCA_023558415.1 Piaractus mesopotamicus | reverse complement strand
GTGTGTGTGTGTGTGTGTGTGTGTGTGTGTGTGTGTGTGCGTGTGTGTGTTTGTGTGTGTGTGTGCACATGTGTGTATGGGAGAGCGGAGAATCTGTTTGGGGAAGCTTCGTCCCCTTAGCTTGCTCATGCCAATGCAAACTGTTACCCTCTGAGGTTGGCAAACAACACCCGGCACCATGGGCTGGGACCAAACTGCCGTATTTGCTTTTTCAGGGCTGCTGGGGAGGTGTGGGGCAGTGCTGAGACTGGAAGTAGGTGGCTAGCCTCCTTTCAGTTGTCACAACTGGTATAGACTTGACTTTGAACTGTAGAAAGGGGAACTTGATTAAACCCCACCTGTGCCGTGCTGCAGAGGCGGGAGGAGGGTGGAGATGAAGCCGTTAGCTGTCTTGCCACTGGCACCGCCCTGTGTTTGTATACATCTGTGTCTTATTTCCCTCTCTAGCACAATCAGTCCAGAAAGCTAAGCAGGCATGACCGCATTTGGCAACTTCCAAGGACTTTGGCAAAGTTAGAGAAGGAGAGGGCTGAGGAGTGGAGAGAGGGTGGGAGAAGAGGGGTGCTGAGCATGTGTTTGCATTTGTGTGGATATGTGTTTTGTTTTTTATACATTTTCAGGACAAAAATGTGTCAACTTTGTAGGAAAACCAAAATAAATAAGGGAGGCATAACCTACAATCTGAAGATGTTAAAAATGCTTTTTACAAAAGTATGTTTTTTCTGAAAGGGCAAAACCATTTATTTTTGTTTCTGATGGTAAGGTTTAGACATCACTTACAAAAAGCTGTGTAAGTGAATAGTCCAACAGTTTAAGAACAAAGTGTTGTTATTGAAAGATTCAGAGAATCTGGAGAAGCCTCTGTGCATAAAGTGCAAGGCCGAAAACCACTATTGATTTGATCCTTCAGATGGCAGTGCATTAAAAAAAAACATACTTCTGTGATGAATATAACTACATGGGATCAGAATACTGTGGAAAACCCTTGTTGTTACACAGTTTGTTGCTACATCTACAAATGCAAGTTAAGACTAGGGATGCACTGATAAGTTTTTTCCTTCTGATAACAATACCTGAACTTTGAGCATTGGCTGATACTGACATTACCTCTATTTAACCTAAGTAGCAAAGTCCTGATATATATATATATACATACATATATATGTATGGGCTTGTGTTCCCTATCCTTGAGGGACTGCGTTTGAACTGGACTGGAATGGTGGAGGAAAGCTGGTTTTCCCCCAGGAACACTCACTCACATTAGCTTTGTACATACTGATAAATACGTCACCTGCACACACTTAGGTTAGGGGTTTTGAATGAGTTTATTTTAAAGTTTAAGAACCCTAGACTAGAACAAAAATTAGTCGTTAAACCCTTAACAGTTTGGGGCTCGTCCCGGCATGTTAATAATAGTAAGTTTAGAGTAGGATAGTCGAGCAGAGTTTGGTCTGTGGATGAGGTTTACCAGTTATAAGAGATGCTTAAGTCCATTGACTGTGTTTCTGCTACCTCATTAGCTTAATATTTTCGGTTTCGTTTCGTTGTTACCAGAGAACATGTTAAAAGCTTTAATTTGGCCAAATTCAAATTAAATTTAGATTGATTTAGATTTAGGACTTAGGTAGCAAGGCCTGGCTAGATTGGTTACCTTGCATTTAGAGGGGTACCTATTTCTTTGGGTGCCAAGTTAATACCTTAAGAGTCATTATGGCGGCATTTGATGTGCAAGAGTTTTGCAGTGGTGACTTTGATCATAGTGATCTATGGAATTTGAAAAAGGAACATCTAGTTGTGGTGGCACAGTATTTGGAAGCAGACATAGAGGTCACTGTTGAAAAATCTGGGCTAGTTGAGGGCCTTACAGAATGGCTTCGTTTAACCAACCCTGTTGGGGAGCGTAAATAAAATGGAATGAGACAAAAAACAGCAAAAAGAAAGGCAAGCTCATCACACATGGGTAGAACAAGCTAGAGTTAGCTCGAATAGCTTTGAAGCAGTAGAAACTTAAACCTACAAATAGTCAGAAGCAGCAAAAACATGACTTGTGTTTTGATTTTAATAGTAGTTTAAGGTTAATGCCTAAATTCGGTGAGGATGATATGGGCTTGTTTTTTGACTCTTTTGTGAACGTAGCTAAAGAACTGGAATGGCCAAAGAAAAATGGCCTTGGCTGGTTCAAAGTGTGTTGGTGGGAAAGGTTCAGGAGGCATATGCTGTGTTAACCAGTATAAATCAGTGAGAAAAGCAGTTGTGGCAGGTTATGAGATGGTACCAGAGGCATATCTTCAGATGTTTAGATCTCTTTACCGTTAGCAGGGTGATACATACATGGATGTTGCTCAGCAGCAGGAAGTGGCATTTGATAGGTGGCTAGCAGCCTGTGAAGCCGAAGAATAAGTTAACTCATAAGTTAATTCATAAAGATATGTCTTGGAAAGGGAGGTTAGCAGGTAGAGTGGACCGCAGACCCGCTTATGATGGGCCTAAGTCTACTGGGGCTGAGCCAAGATCAGGGTTGCCACCTTTTAAGTCCGCTACCCTGAGGAGGGCTGACAAGTTGTATCAGTCTCGTTCTGAAGTTTTGTGTCATTATTGTAAGAGGCCTGGCCGTATAAAATCAGATTTTTTCCTGTGGTACTGCGGCTGCCTCGCCAGAAGGGGAGGTAGAGACCACATTATGAGGTACTGGTTCTGCTTTGTCTTTATTACTAGATAGAGTTTTGGAGTTGCCTGAACATATGTCAGCTGGTGCATCCACTTTAGTGAAGGCTTTTGGGTTAGTCAGTTTAAAACTGTTCCATTATACATCCTTTATTTGAAGTCTGTGGTTAATGGCCTGGTCACTGTTAGAATGTCCTGCCTCTGTCAGTAGAGGGGGTGACTTTCCTTGTAAGTAATGACATGGCTGGGTCTCAAGTGTGTTTGACTCCCGGTGTAAAACGGGTGCCTTGTGAGATACCAGACACAGTCGCTTTGGAAAAAGAATACCCAGAAGTATATTTTTGGCTTGTGTGGTGACACATTCAAAATCTTGAGCTGCTGAGAATGGGGCCTCAGCCATCCAGGACTGCGTTTTTAAAAGCGGAAACACTTTTAGGGCGACTCTGGCAGGAATGCTAGAACCCCTTACTTTTTCAAGGGAGGTCCCAATAGCAGAGCAGAGTCAGGACCCTTCTGCTGCACCATTAAGGGCTACTGCAAGTAGTTTTGGTGATAGCCAGGTGGTTGCTGGGGGATTATGTGTACAAGCTGAGATTTTGATCAGAAAATGGAGGACTTTTCAGCTGGTCATTTGGGGATTCGTAAAACACAGAAGATATGAGGCATTTCTAAAATGCGTAAGGTTGTGGTGACCTATTGTTGTTCATCATGCTTGCCAAGTGCCAGGTAAACTGTATCAGTTGATTCATAAGGCACCATTGCAGTCTTTGCTAGTTATGGGAGAATCTTTTTCCAAAGTCCTCATTGATTGTGTTGGTCATCTGCGTAATACTAAAAGAGTACCTTTTGACAATAATTGATGTAGCCACCAGGTTCCCTGAGGAAATGCCACTGTGAAACATCAAGGCTAGTGCTATATCTGAGGCTTTAATTCAGTTTTTTTTTTCTTCAGTTAATTTATCCAAAGAAATACAGCATGTTCAAAATTTACTTGGTTATTTCAAAAAGGTAATCTATGAGCTGCGAATCAAGCAGTATGTAATCAGCATACCTTCCCAGTCTCAAGGTGAGAAGTATCATCAGACCCTTAAAACTATGATTAGAACTCATTGGAAACAGAATCCAGGGGATTGGGACAGGTGTTGTCTCAAGTCATGTCACTGAGTCTGACTTGAGTCAGAAATTTGATGACTTTAGATTCGATTGGAAGAAATCAAGAAAGACTTTGGACTAGACTTTGACTTTAACACCATTGACTCGGACTCTATGTAGAAGAAGTGTGGAGAGAGTCTGACTGCAGACGGGACTCTACACAGTCAATTATTTTTTTATGTGAATGGATTCGTTTCCTGGCATAAACTGAATAAACAGCAGTGTCGTCAGATGTCTGTCTGTGTGTTTCATTTTATTTCAGAAGACAAGCGAAGCATTAGAGCTCAAGTTCACCTCTATAAAGCTGGAAACGCACGAAGCATCAGCAGCATCAATGCGCCCTCAGCACTTACACTCTTACTGGAGAAACTTACCAGACGAACTGACCATTTTCCTCACGGTAGAAGAACAAAAGAAACAGAGCTCTCTTTATTTGACTGATTTTAACAGCTTCTGCGGGTATGACAAGCACAACGTTCACCACAAGGCCGAGGTTGACTTTGTATTTGAATTTTCTGTTCCATCTTGAATGGTGCAGCGGTCAGGCACCAGAATGTAACTGCTGCACCATTTAAGGTGGAAAGGAAAATTCAAATAAGAAGCTGCTGGCAAAAACGGTCAACATCAGCGTCGTACATTCACCATAATATGCTGTCTTTTCTATACACTTTGTTCAGTTTGGTTGTTTTGGTTTCTGTTGTCTAAGGCTACGTTTACACAGCAGGTAAAAGTGGCCCAAAACACATTGAATCTTACATTTTAAATTCCAATTTGAGATGCTTTCATATGTGGTACTGAAATCCGATACGTATCCGATCTGCGGCAATGCGACTCTGTCTGAACAGCCAGATCGGAATTTATGCGACTTTTACGTCAGTCCAACTCGACATTCGTCATAATTTCGCGCTGCTGAGAGCTCATAAACATTTAGTCCGATGTTTCTGTACCAAAAAATTAGAAGAGACTCATCAAACCGCTCCGTGTTCAAACGAAACGGCCGAACACGGCCGGAGGAGACCAAAGCTACAGCATCAGAGAACAAATTAAAGAATCCGAGGACACGAACCAAAGAATCGGCCGTGGCCGAATAACGTGCCCTTTTTATGGCGAACTCGAACACATTCTGAGTGATAAGTCCAGCTGTCAACCACTGGAACTTTATATTCGCTCCTGTGATGCTGGCGAAGACGAAACTGAAAGCTCCGGGAGCGACAGGCATTCACTGGCCGTCATGACTGTTTACCTCTGGACGAGCCGCCATGTGAAGCACTGTTCTTTTGCGCAGTTTAGGATACAGATCACATTTAAAAGATAATGTGAACGGCCAAACAAAAAAATCGGATTTGGTGAGAAAATCAGATTTGGGCCACTTCTACCTGCTGTGTAAACGTAGCCTAAATTCAATTCAAACTAGCGGTTGTTTTTTATTGGCTGAGCTAGTTTTTATTTTAATACTGAGAGACCAATGTTCCCAAAAATCATCAAAATTATCTTGAATTTTTTTGTTATTATTTTTAATAGTTAAAAGAGTTGCACTACTCTTTGCGTACAGTATGCCTCTCATTAGGGCCGGCGGAACCGCGGTGGCGATGGGGCGTTTGATCCACCACTTTTCAGTACTGTGGCGAAGCCCCGCTACTTTTTGAGTTCAGGACGCACATAAAACCCTCTGCTTTCCCTAAACTGCATTAAGCACTGACCAACACGAACAGGCAGAGTAAAACTGAGCGGCAGAGCCAATCAGAACCCCAATTTCAGCTGGGAGGCGCTTTCAGACCTGCTGTGTGGTTGGTGCGCTTTAGTTCGATTATGCATATATACATGTTTAAAGGCTGTAGTAAACGCAAAATATTTCAATTGTACAAAATAGTTAAAAATAGAACTTAACAATATATAGATACATCAGTTGTCTGTGCTTGTAAGCACATAGTAGCTTCTCTGGCTCTGAGAAAACGGTACTGAATGTTTTTTCACATCTGAATTTCTCAAGTCATTTGTCTGTCATTTGTCTTCACTCGTGCTACATCTCAGTGTCAGACTCTGCTGAAGTTTAGTAAATATTACGCACTCAGTGTCAGTAGAAGCAGCTGAGCCACAAATTTCTCAGCTTTGTAACATTAACTCAGACTGTAACTGACTACAAAATGGGAGATCAGGGATTACTGAAAGAAGCATGGCTCAGTCTTGGAGGTATGTTGCAAGGGTTACTGTGTTTTAAATTTTTTGTGTGTTGTGTCATCTAGTGTATTTGTAAAATATTGGTGATAAGAAGAATTACAACTGGTGTATCATCCACAACTACTGCCTTATCACGAAATACTGCCATTACATATTTTACAATGAGCATTTTCAATGCTGCTTGTCCTCCCACACCACCAACATGTTTTAAAGTTCTTATTGTTAAGTTCTTTCTACTGTCAGAAATTGCCTCATGGTATCGGTCATTGTTGATATCGATACTGCATTTAAGTACTAAAATTGGTGCCAATATGGTATCAATTTTGGTGCAACCCTAGTTAAGACTCTACTATTCAGACATGCCACTAACTTCTCTGGGCTAAAGCTCATCCGAGAGGAACTGACCTAATTTGGAAATGAGTGCCGTGGTGTGATGGGTCCAGATTTCTATGTCCACCTTTTTGTGACATAATGAACCTCTTTTTCTCTTTTTCCAAAGAGGAAAAGGACTATTCAAATTGTTACCTACGCAAAGTTCAAAAGCCACCATCTGTTATGGTGCAGGGGTGTGTTAATGCCAAAAACTCCAGCATGAACACTGTGTCTGATCCACTCATACCAGCAAAATACACACTAACGTGTCACCACAATGTCAATGTCACTGCAGTTCTGAGAATGACCCACCACCCAAATGCTCTATGGTGGTCATGTTGGGTTCCTGACCATTAAAGAACAGGGTAAAAGAGGGTAATAAGGTATTCAGAGAAACGGACTGTCAGACGTAATTCTAGAACTACAAAGTGTACCCTACTCAACAGTCTGAGATCATGTTAGTCCAGATTGTTGTTGAGAGCTAACGTTAGAGCTCATATGGAAGGAACTGATTTTCTTGCAGGTGATGATAGTCAATGCATTGCATATATGTGTGTGTGTTTGTATTTATTTATTTATTTATTTATTTAAGTCCTGACTGTAACAGCGACACACTGCTCCCTGTGCAGTTTAATGTGAGACATGGGCCTAAGTAAGAGTGTGTGCATAAGTCAGAACCCCACCAAAAGACCAACTTGCCTGCAGTCTAAATCTTTGAATCACCTGGAAAGGGTTGGGCCAGCTCAAGCCATGAGCCCATGGTCAACCAGCTAAAGCCATGTTCATGATAATGTTTAGGTTTATAAGTTGATGGAATGGGCACGCCATCAACTGATATCAGTCAATATCCACAAAAAAGAGGAGAGAGAGTGAGGGAGAGAGCCTCAGAAGAGTCCAGCACTCGGCGTTCAAAATGCTACCGTTTCCATGAAAAATATGCTACTGGTTTATCAGTGCCAGTTAAATCAGCTTGTAGTAAGACAGCACCCATACCAACCTCACAAGCCTCCACAAGCAGTCACAAAAACAGTTTTCTCTCACCCTATCCAACAGCAGAAGCTGAAGTCAAGTTTTGACACATACTGAGCTCAACCAATATGATCTATACAATCATTTAAATGAGGAATAGGAAAACATCAGTCTTGGTAACTTGATTCACCTTTCGATAATCTATGCACGACCTTAGTGAATGATCAGGCTTCAAAAACAGCACCAGAGGTGAACTCCAACTCTGCCCTAGTTCTGTGGCCCCAATTTCTTCCATAAACAACAATTCTTCTTTGACCCTACTGGATTCAGATAGAGACAGTCTATAAGGGTGTTGTTTAATGGGTACAGCATCACCAGTTTTAACATTATACACTGCTAATGTGTTAAGACCAGGTCTTTCTGGAAACACCTCAGGGAAGCCAGTAATCAGAGTTCTAACATATTGGTGCTGCTCACTGGACAAGTGACAGAGATGTTTATTGAGGCTTTCAATGACAAGAAAGTTAAGCAACTGTGCACCCACCAATTCCCCTGTCACAATATCCTCAACCTCAACTTTGTTACACTCTGTAGATGTAGACATAACCAGTACTGGTTATGTCTACATCTACAGAGTGTAACAAAGCTGAGTGGCCATAATAAGGTTTAAGCAGATTAATATGACACAGACTAGACTTCCTCCAACCATTAGGAGTGCTAACCACATAGTTATGATCACTTACTTTCTCTGTGATAGCAAATGGCCCACTAAAAGCTGCACTGAGATTACCACCTTGCATTGGGGTCAACATTAAAACCTTGTCTCTAACTGTAAGTGTTCTTTTACTGTCTTATCATAATAGCCTTTTCATATGCTCCTGTGCCCCTCTCATATTTTCTCTTGCCAGTTCACAAGCTGTTTTTAAAACAAGACACATAATGCAAAAGACTGCCCCCTGCTTCATTTTCCAGAAATTAGTATTTGGCCATCTTGAGGGGCCCTTAGACCTTGTGCCGGAAAAACCAACTCAAATGGAGTGAAACCTGTGCTATCATTCACTGAACCTCCTAAAGCAAACATAAGAAAAGGCATGGCACAATCCCATTCTACAGGAAACTGAACACAATATGTCTTCAAAATTTGGTACCTTAAAATAGCTCCCTGACGCTATGGATGATAAGATGAAGACGCAATCGAAGTACTGCCAAGTTCATGTATTCTTTGTTGAAACACTCCAGATGTTCTATCAGATTGAACCTCCTTAGGTAACCCAAACTGTGAAAAGAACTGAAGCAGAGCATCGGCCACTGGACAGCTTCAGGAAAACCACTCACCGCTGGTGTCGCACAGACCTGATCTCCTAATAAATCATTTCCCAACATAAGCCTAATGCCCTTGATAGGCAAAGCAAGCTTCACTCCAACTGTGACATAACCAGTGACTAAGTTAGATCTCAGAACACCTTGTGGAGAAGGACACTGCCATATTCTCCTCCAACACCCTCAAACAAAACAGATGTTTTAAAAGAAGTTCTCTCAGCCAGATTCATCACCCCACAGCAATAATGACTGAACAGCCCCAGTATCTCTCAATATGTTCACAGTGATTCCTACTTCTTCCTCAGTTACAAAAACCAAGCCTTCACACACACAAAACCCTCTACAAGGAGTTAGTCTCCCCAATAGATTCTAAAGAGATTATATCTGGACAAGGGGCTTGCAGGACCTCAGACATGAACAGGGCTACATGTTGATTAAAGTGATCACCACCAGAATGCTTATTCCACTGAAGGGTGGGACAATGAGATTTTACATGCCCTGTTTTTTTTGTTTTGGTTTTGTTCTGTTTTTTTTTTTTTGTTTTTTTTTGTTTTTTTTACAGTAGTGACACTTTGCCATCACGAACAAAAGACTTACTAGATAGCGTTCCCCTCAACTGAAACTTAGGCCTAACTAATGTTCTTTTTGCTCACTGTTAGCCTTAAAATCTTTTCAATTTATAGAGTGCTCCATGATGCTGTTCCTGGTTTTTTTTTCTTACCACAACCCTCTATTTACCAGCACATGGTTATCTGCTAATTCTGCAGATCCAACTGTTTGCTTGTTTAGATGAACCTGTAACTGCCGTGTTTTTCAACTGCTCTAGGAGAATCAACTGCTTTAGCTCTTGAAAAGTTTATACCTTGCTGGCTTTCAACCATTTATCAAAAGGCAATTCTTGCTGTCTAGTTAAATCTCCATATGTCTGTCCTGCCTTTAATCCTTCTAAGCAAAACTGCTGTCTATAAGCCTCAGGTACGAGTTCATATATTCATAGAGCAACCTGCACTTCGGTGTCTCTGAATCACCTGGAAAGGATTGGGTCAGCGTAAGCCATGAGCCCGTGGTCGACAAGCTCAACCCGTGTTGACAACAATGTTTAGGTTTTATAAGTTAATGGAGTGGGTGCTCCTATAAAATTCAAAATACGTGCAAAAACAATGTCCACAAAAAGAGGAAAAAGAGTGAGAGAGAGAACCCCAGAGGAGTCCAACACTCCGTGTTCAAACCACTACTGTTTCCCACCATTGCTCTTTTGTTTCCAGCTAAGCCCACAGTTAATAAAAGACTTAAATAATTATCTCCCTTCCCCAGTCGCTGTAAGGAACAATTAAAACATGTAAACTCCCTCCTTAATAGGGTATTTCAGCTTTATTCTTGCAATAATCACATTTGAGTACAGTGTTTAAGTATCACTAACAGTTTTGTTCCTTTGTGGTTACAAAACAGCTGTAACATAAAACACTATTTCCATCTTGCAATGAATGTTTATATCGATGTAAAAGTCTTAATGGTTAGCATGACATTTGATGTTTTACCTTATAAAGTTCATTGTTTTTATAAATATATGCTACAACTTACCATAACACATTTCCACAGTGCATTAGTCCATTTCAGAGGCGCTCAATCCAAGGGAAGTTCTGGAATTTGCTGACGAGTTCCGCTGTTCATAGTACAGTCTTAATTTGCATTTGTGGATGCAGTGATGGATACTGTTTATTAACAACCTTTTTTTCCTGAGCCCATGTGATATCTATTTCAGAAACAAACCTCTTAATACAGTGCTTTCTGAGGGGTTGATGGTCACAGGCGTACATTTTGTGGTTTAAAGCCTTTGCATTTATGCAGAGATTTCTCTGGAATCCCTGAATCTTTTGATGATATTAACACTATAGAGAGTGAAATATCTAAACTTCTTGCTATTGAAGCTTTTGGGCTTTTTTTGCTTGATGCATTTTTGGCAAAGTGGACAGCCTCAACCTATCCTTGCTCATAAAAGACTATACATTTTCTTGATGCTGCTTTTATATCCAAGCATAATTGCATCAACTGTTTAAGATGTTTTTAGACATTTCACAGCACACATTGTGGTGTTCGCCACGAGCCACGCTGCTGTGAGAAGTTTTGGGATTGTGGCCATGCAAAGTGGTTCTTCGGAGGTGCCATGCTTCATGCGTAAAAAGAGATTTTGTTGTTGCTGTTGTTAGTGTATAGTTTCCTTTATTGGAATAATTGTGCCAGAGGAGGGTGGGCTTTGTAGTGTGCAAGTGGTTAGAAGTGTCTACCTTCCTTGTATGTTGTATCCTCCTGCTTTACCCCTCCCTGTGTTTTGTGTTGGGAGAGTGCTGGGCTTGGCATTTCTTGCTGTCTGTTGAAGTGCCTGTTCAAAATAAAAAAGTATTTGTCTATATGTGTTATATTTCATGCGTCTTCTTCTTTGACAACACTACATCAGTGGAAAGTGTGGGATGGCTGCCGAGCTAGAAGAAGGCACGGAGACGACGTGCGGCTCTCTGCACTGGCCAGCCTTTAAGCAACTGCCGTGGTGAAGGACCTCAAGGAGGAGACATGTCAAGCAGGCCTTTGGTTGAGAGCAGCACAGACAGGAGACAGTTCGTTGCCCTCATTGACATTGGCTCATTGGTGTCAGTGCTATGTTCAGGCATTCTCCCTCATGCAGAGAGTGGCACATCTACCAACTGGGAAGCAATGTCCATCCAACTTAAGTCCGTCACTGGCAGCCGAGTCACCATGAGAGGGAGGAGGCAGCACCTGGTCATGGTGGGGAGCCTAAGCTGACTGAGCTGCCCAAGTTCTGGCTCGCACGTATGCAGAATTCGTGCATACTCAGCTTGGACTTCCTCAAGGCAGCCTGGACCGTGTTCAACCTCAGGAAGGAAACAATAGGCTTTTAGATGGGACAAGTGAAGCTGGTTGTGGCGGCTAGTGACAGAGCTGACGCATAGAGTCAGGGCTCCCTGGAAGTGTAGCCTTCGTTCCCTGTACTGGAAGCTGTCGGATCGGAGGAAGCTGAAAAAGCGTTGAAGCTGGTTGGTGTATCTCTGGTGCCAGAGCATGCTGTTAGTTCATGGGCACCATAGCTTTTCCTGGGTGAAGCCACCAATGCTGTAGGAGCTGAACACACAGCTCTACTGCCAGAGTATGGATCCCCAAGGGCCATGAGCAGCATCCTTGCCAGTTTTGATAATGCAGTGGATGATAGTGGAGGTGGCACCCTGTGGCACTACTGCTGGACAAACCTGGACTCCACGGGCCCTAGAAACTTTGTACCCTTCTCATATATTGTGTTCTCCCACCTTACCCCCTTCTCGTGTTTTGTGTTGGAAGACTGCTGGGCTGGGCATTTCTTGCTGTTTATTAAAGTGCCTGTTCAAAATAAAAGAGCATTTGCCTATATGCGTTATGGTTTCCACGTCTTCTTCTGCTCTGACGCTACATTATGTATAAGTATATGGATGTGTGTGTGAGGTATGTGGTAGGTGTATTGCTTGCCCCCACTCACACTCTGTATCTAATGCTTTGGTGAAGTGTCTTTAGAATAGCTGGTGTGGTGAAAGATCTAATGGGAGAAGATGAAGAATAGAGTTACTGTATGACTCCATAAAATTTCACCTGTATTTGTGCATATATCAGCAAGCACAAAAAATATGTGTATGTGTGAGAAATGTCACAGATGTTACAAACTCTCTCATGTCAGGGAAAACTGCAGCAATATTTCAGTCATATAAAGTCTAGTTTTGACTGATATCTTATTATTAAAAAAACACTACAGACTCGACAGCAGAAATCTCCTCCCCATGCTGTACTGTCATCATTAGTGAGATGGGAAAATACTGAGGTACAGGAGTGCTTTGAGAAGCACTCTGCTCCCCATTATAAGTCCTGTCACATTCTCCTGCTTGATGTGCATCTACAGTAGAGACCAGTGCACAGAATAGGACAGACATTCTCATTCATTGGCAGTAAAGGACTCAGGAACAGCGGTAAAATTAGATGACTAAAATCACCAGGGCTCAACTCAAGCAAGACAATTTTTTTCTGACTTAAATGATAAGATGTAAATGAGCATCTAATGTGTGTGTGTGTGTGTGTGTGTATATATATGTATACATATAGGTTTAAGAAATATAAATTCTATATTAGAATTAATACTGCCATTCATAGAAAAAAGGTGCTTTTTTCCAAGATAAGTTCATTCTACATCAGTTATTATTTTTATCTCTTATTATTATAAATGGATATATAGCATTTTGGAATGAAACTCTTTGTATATATGCGCATACATTACAAACATACAATAGTGGTAAGAGTCAGAGACTGTTTCATTTTAGTTTTTTTCCCAGTTAAAACAGCCATTGCAATTTATTGCAGCCTAGTGCAATTTATTACTAGTATTATTATTATTATTATTATTATTATTATTATTATTTTTGCAATTTATTATGTTTCGGTGTCAGGAAAAAGAAAAAAAATACATAGAAGCCTTAGCAATTAAATACTGTAATTTTTCAGTATTTAGTGTGTCTAACCTTTGCCTTTATGACAGCTTTCATTCTTTTGGGTAGCCTTGCTTTAAGTTTTTCAAACAAATTTGCAGGGATGTTTTCCACGATTCCAAAGATCATTCTTAGATGCTGCTTACATTGATATGCTTCTCATGATCCAAGTAATCCCAATTACAAATTTAGACCCATCAGTCTACATAAACTTTACTCCAGATCTCAGGCTTCTTTAGAGTTGCTTATTCTCAAGACCCATAATACTAAAGGACAGGAATTTTGTGTATCGTGATTTGATTTGTTTGTTAAACCATTTCCAATCTTCTCCTTGTCGGAGCCCAGTATTATTTGTATCAGCCAAGTTTGCTGATGATAAAATTCAGTAAATTCATGCGATGGCTGGTGGTGTTAGGGAGAAATCTGGAGCCACACTTTGTTCTTCAGACTGGCTCACAAGTATTTTATGTTTATTTGCATTTGTTCTTCTAATCTGTGGTGATTTTACGAGCACACTTATTGCCGCAGTATACACATATAAAGCTATTGGTTTTAAATCCACAAAAAATGTCACTCAGGTCATAAAAACAGTGACCAATTCTAGATGTTTAAGACTTCATAACAAGGACATGCTCATTTAATTAATCTAAATTTTGTCGGCTTTCATTAAGAGGTTTGAGACTGGTGGCAGGCGCAGCTTGTGTGCAGGATGTCGGAGCCATTTACAACAATGGCCAGATATGAACCCCAGGCATGTGTCTCAATGTAAATTACAACATCTGTCTCCATCCACCTGTTCCCAACTCCCACCCACACACTTCATCTAGAAAAAATAAATGCAAATGTAAGAAACTCTGTTGCTTGCATTGTAGCCTTGATCACCAGGCAGTAGCCAAATATTTGGTGGATTGGCTACACTGCTAAGATGGCAAAAGCCCTATCCTTGTAGAGCTGAAGGATTATTACTAGTTGAAATGCTTTCTTTTTGCATCTCTGGAAATACAGCAACATATACTTCTTTACTGTTAAATACATATTCATTCTGCTAAAGTCATTAATTAAAAATAATGATAATAATAATAATAAACAATTACAATTTTTTTCAGTACTAAAAAATGTAACTGAAACAGTAGCAGATGCAGATATCTTAGGTTAGAAATGAGAGTGTTTACATTGCGTCCAGCCAAGTTTTGCAGTAAATCAGGCTGTCATGGTTTTCAGTACTGATTTTCACACTTCCTGTCTAAATAACTTGCTTCACCCTTACTCATGTTAAAATCTGACTTATAGAGTATGTAGCTAGTAGCTTCTTTCAGACACTTTTGCAGCTTATTTGCATAAAATGCTTTCCTGCAGTGATTATTTAGATAAAATTACTTTCTTTTCTTCAAAAACATGATGTATGGGTTATGATATCATTAAATTACATATTTATATTAGACCAGTGAAATGCTGATAGAGTGCTATGCAGAGGTCACTGAGAGTTGAAAAAACTCAATAGAGTGCAGAACCATAATCTAGCTCATGAAGGGCTTGATAATTAGCTGTTAAACTTGATACGGAGTGTTGGAGCAGGGGATAGTTGAAACTGTACAGAGCAGTGGGACCTCAGGACTGGAGTTGAGAACCACTGATCTAGATGATAATCCAGATATTGGTCTAAAATCTGAAGCTGAAAATGCATGAGATGCAGAAAATACAACCTGTGTCTATGTATATATTTCTATCAGGACAGAAACTGCTTTGAGTTTTACACTCTGTAGAAATTATTGCAGTAGCAGAAATATGAGCACAAAAGAGAGGTTATAGTTTGGTAAAAAGTGAAAAAGATGAAATGGTATTAACAAATAGTTTGAGCATATGATTTCATGTTCTAAACTCTTGCGGCTGTCACTAGTTATCCTTCCGTCGATGAAATGAAGATGCTTTTTTTTTTGCTGTCCAGCAGCTTGTTTCTGTCAAGCTGATTTTCAGTGATGCACTTTACGTGATGGCATCACTACAAAAACTCTTGGCAAATAAAATTTAGTGTCCCGATTAAAAAAAAAAGTTGTATTTGACATGTTTCCACCTCTAATTTCATTGATGTCAAACTTTTGGCTTCCTTGACTTTTTCATAACCTACCGATAAGGACACTTTGTTTAGTTTACTTTTAATTGTTATTGTTTTGTGTTTTTTTTAATTCTCCTCAGTCCAACCTCTCTGCCATGATGTTTGAATTTGTGTTTGTTGTGAGAGGTATCTGAGGGAAACATGACACTAAATTTAGGCACAACCGTAGTATTGCTAACCCCTGAAAAAAAAAAAATCTGTAGGTTTTCACAAAATTTTAGGTATCAATTAAAAACTGTCAGATTTTCATTCCCATAGCCTACATCAGCTGTGTTAATATTGTAAATGCATAACTCCAGTGTGAAAGATTAAAAACTGACTGAATGATGCCATGTGCCATATTCTACGCTTACGTAGCACAAGGTTTATTTTCCTGATGAATATGTAATAGTTAGGGCTGGGAAGGGTTAAATATGCTAAATTCTATCTGCATGTCAGTGGACACATTTATTTTCACCTTTGCATGTCTCACAAGAACTGCTGCATGAGTTGCATGATAAGTTGCAGATCATCCAGTACATAGAGAAGCCATTGTCGCAGCTGGTTTATATAGCTGTTTCCACTCTAGTAAGTGTGCTTTGTCCATTTGCATGCAATTGCTGCTGCTCTTCCTCATCCATGCCAGGCCCCATCCCTTTATTTCACTCTGTCTTTACCTTGAGCGTTTGTTTTCATTTTGCTCCCTTGAACCCTGCCACCCGGGCGGTGACACACAGGGCCTGAGAGGGAAGATGGAGAGGCGGAGCAGTGCAGAATGATCACTATCATTAACATTCACGCCGGTTCACTTATCATCCCTGACTCCCGCGACATGGCAGCCATTACCTCGTGTCCGCAGGTGGAGCACCGCCATACATATTGCATTGTGCCACCGCCGATTTATGTATCCTGTAACAAAAGGAAAGTCTAATGAAAAAATACAGAGGGCAATCTTTTATGCTCCTCCACTCGTGTGCTTTCCTGAGGGGGTGATCATGGCCTCTGCATGGCCTGGATGACGGTGAAGAGCAGGGGGAGTGGCAGCCCACCTCTGCCTGTTGCCCTTCTGTACTCTGCTGTCAGTCAAATTTCTGTTGTCAGAGAGACAGGGGTTAATCCAAGGCGTGTGGTGAGAGCTTAGAGCTCAGACTGTGTGTCACCTGGAGGAAAAGAGAGAGAAAGTGGAGTAGACGCACATATCTGAGAAACAGTAGAGTGCATGGCCTAGTCGAGAGTTGTAATGGAATTTTTTATGGGTAGATATTTGAACACGCCATGATCACACAGCATATTTGTGAGTGGTAGAATCTGATGGTGTCTTCAGATTTCTCTCTCTAAAGTCTGATGGTGCTTTTGTTTTTTGTTTTTTTTGTTTTTTTTGCTTTTTTTTTGCTCCATCTTTGGTTCATCATAGTGACAAATTCAAATGGACTGTAGGAAAATATTATCTCTTAAAGGAGTATCTATGTACATTCCATCAGTTTCCTCAGTGGAAAGATTGTGAAGCTTTCCAAAACATTTTATATTCCTTTTAATTCTGTGCAATCATATGGCTCAAAATTTGCAAAAAAAAAAAAATATGCACACCTTTACCATGTTGTTCCAATCTATTTATTTTTATTGCTGAAAAGAGTCTCCTAAAACACACGTAACCTAATTCTACACAAGCCTGTGGACTGGCATTGCTCCTCAGAGGCAGGCTGTATAAATAGAATCCATAATGGACTGGAGTGAGATGCCATCATTTATCTCTCCCTCTCACAAACACAGTTCAGGTCTCTGCTCATTTTCCTAATGATCTCCTTCTTTTCGCTATGTGTTTTACTTTAAGGTGTGCAGGATCCCAGCTTAATGGGCATGATTCATCATTGACTATTTCTACCCAAGTCTGGTTTATCCAGGAAACTTGAGGGACAAAACAAATTGCCAAAACAAATGCATTTTCGTTGAGGGAATTGGCTTATTTTTCAAAGAAATAGGTAAGTAGAAAACAGTGGACAGAGACCTGATTTGAGTCCTTCAGGTTAAGTTCCAGCAAGCTTAGTTGCAAAACCATTGCTTTGCTCTGGATAGGGTTTAAATGTCTGTTTTATATAATCAAATCAGTTTATACAAATTTTACATATGACATTTTAAATGCTGTGGTATAGTTACATAGTGTCTAGATTTTTATTTAACACAAGATTACTAAATTACTAACAAAGCACAATTAAAGAAAATTCCAAATAAACAAATCCATTACAAATTGAGACTTCTCTCTTGGCAGTTGTTCTCCATTGTTTTGTCAGTATGGTCTCAGGTGGTATTGGGCTGTGTCCTTGTGCTAATCATATGGGAGGCTGGATAAACAGCTCGCTGTTAACCTTTAATTTAATGCCTAAAAAATATATATATTTATTTATCTTTTAGTTATCCTTTATTTGGCATAATGACTGAGTTCTTATCACTCTTTTATTACTCAGTAGCAAATCCAAATCACTTATTATTGTTCATTCATATTGAAGGTTATTTGTAGTCTCAGGAAAGGAGTCGTTAAGTCAGGGCCCAGTGGCACATGGCAACATAAAGCTTCTGCGAAAAGATTTTCATAGGGAAAGGCAAGGGGGGTGGACGAATCTCGGGCCATAGCCTACGGGCAGTGCCGCTGCTCTGTGTGGTAGATTGCGTTCTGGCCCAGGCCCAAGCGAAGGCCTGCTTTTTAACCACTGATTCCCCCATTTGCTTTAGAAGGCCTGCGGCCTGGCAGGCTGCACAGCGCATTACCAGCCTGCAGCAGCACTTAAAACACATTTCAGGCCAGGCTAACAGCTGGCATCCTGGCTGTGAGGCTCATCTCCAGCGCTGGAGAGAATCTCCAGGGGGATATGGTGGAGGTGTGGAGAGGGGGACGAGGGATGGCAAAACCAATCACACAGATACTGGGCAAAATAACACCATTGAAAGATAAATTGGATTATGAGCTTTTGTGTAATTGTGATTCATTTACGCGATGTATTTTGAAATATATGTTTAATTCCGATTATTTGATTATGTGACTTGGTCTTTTTTCATTTTGCGGGTGGACACACAAGACACAATATCATTAGCAGAACTTGATGTAAGAAATGATCTGTCCTTAGGTTTTGCTTGGCATGAATGGATTATTGAGAATGGAGCGAATAGAGAGTGAGCACTTTTGTGGAATTAAAAGAGAATGTGACTGTGTGATGAATTGTGAAAATGCTTTTCTATATGTATTTTCCAATTTAGTAATAATACTGGAATTTGAGTAAGTGAGCGTGTGGTGTGTGAGTCATTGTGAAAGGCCGGTGATTGTCCATAGAATTATGCTGTGTTCAACATGGCAGCTTTCCCTCCCTCCCTCCCTCCCCTTTTCTCTCTCTCTTTCGCTCACTCTCTGTCCCATGCCTTTGGTTTTCAATCTCATGCTTCACGTCCACTGAGCCCACACCATCAGGGGCACTTATTTACGACCAAGGGTCCACACACTCTTCCCCACTCAGTGTCCGCACCACCTCAGTGCCCCTCTGCTGTCCCTAGCTTCATCCTCTCTTCTGTACTGTGCTGAGAGCTCATTATTGTCAGCTTCTCAATGCACTGGTAGGCAAGGTGTCAGCACAGTCTAGTCCTCTCCTATTTTCAATTATTCTTCCTGTCTAGCACAGACTGTGTGACAATGTCTTCTATTTTTGTGGTGCTATTTTTAAAAGTATATGTTATGTAGTTTCTCTGAAATGCCTCAATGATGGCCAGTGCAGATTTACAGTATGTGCTGTGAGTTTGGCGCTGTCTAACTATTGCTCTGAACATTGTGCTATTAGGTGAAAGTGATATCTTGGCGATACAGAACGCTTGGCATTGATTGATTTTCATTGCAGCCTCCTGGGGCCAGGATGATTTTACTTAACTGTGTCTCACACATCATTTGTGTGCTAAGGTTCAGCAAACCTGTTCCATATTCAGCCCTTTTGAAATGCATCATAAAGAGCATCCTATCTTTTTAAAGTGCCCATGTGTGCTGAGAAGGGACTGTAAATATGAAGCATCCACCGTTGCTGTTGTCACAGCTGTTTGCCAAATGCTAAGATAATGTCTTGGATTATATCGGACTGTATCAGACTCTACCAGTTCTAATTTTTGTTTAGTAACTTTATTTTAAAAATGCCTTTGAATCAAAAATCTCTCTAGATTTACATTAGGGCCTTATCCTACATTTCCCCTAGCATTTTATTTGTTCTGCAACATATACAACTGGTCATAATTCATGTACTGTTTGTTACTATGCCTTTTAAGACTGATATGTGTAAATGACTTTTGTTCTGATTGGCTGCCTTGTATTTTGCCTCATTCAAAAAGCTGTCCAGACTGAAACACTCCTTATAACTCCTTAAAATGTAAACGTGCTGTAGGCTTAATAGTCGGATGTAATTGTTTTGGCTTTTGTAATATCACGAACAATGAATGAATAAATTAAACTTAAATAAATAAACTTTAACAGTGTTTACATATGATAAAATAATTTTATAAAGAAACAAATTAAGGAAAATTCAGGTTTTCATATGGGAATATATCATATATCAAATGGGAAATCTTAGGATGTTGAGAAGTTGAGGGTATTGTTCAGAATTCCTCGAAACCAATATCAGTATTGATACCTTGACTTCCATACCAGTTCCTAAACAATACTTTTTCAGTACTTTTCCTTTTAAGTACAAACCAAAAGTGGGTGTTTCTTAAACCAGAAATAAGTGTGAGCTGCTGGAAATGGCTATATTCGCAGACATCAATGGATTACACACTAAACAAGGAGTGCTAATGCGATAACATGAATGTGAAATGTAATGTAGACAGCCAATTAGTAGTCTAGATTGGGGTGACCAAACTTTTTGCCTTTTGTGCAATTTTTGTGGTGTGTTGAGGCAAAATGACAAAACAATACAAATAAAGAAGGAAGGTAGGTTTAAAATAGTTTTAGAACATTAAGCTATATTTTCCTACTAAAATACTAAAATGTTAAGGTTTTATAAGCGTAATAATAATTCAGAAAGTGATATATAGTGTTATATATGCTTGTTCTCTCATGGGGTGTGAGGAGTTTTGTTAACTTTCTGGTGGGCCAAATCTTACATCTAACTTTGGGTGGCCCTGGTCTATATTTTAGAACAAGCATACTTATTGACTTGGCGATGCTGAAAGGCCTGACTGCATAGATATTAAAATTTTATATTAGATCACTAAAATGTAATATTAGATCACTGGTCAGAACAACGAACTGTAACTGCAACAAACTACTGAACAAGTAATTCAGTAAAAGTAAAGTTTGAATGAAATTTGATACCCAGCATTAGCTCAGACACTTAAACGTACAGCTATCTGGTGGAGGTAATAAAAACCCAAAAAACTACTGTAATCTGTGACAGCAGCCAAATCATCTAAAATTCCTGGCAGGATTACATTGGCTCCCTGTGGTGGTCTAAGGTAAACCTACCAAAAGCAATAGTCTACCATCTTCCATTGGCTTGAGGCTTGAGCTCGAGCTATGCACTGGCCTCAAATAGAGGTGGCATCTGGTGCCCAATTTGTCATGCCTGAATTACCTGGGAGCTGATAAGAGCGGAAGTTTTAATAAAAGTTGGGACCTGGAGATAGCAGACTGAAGGACACTGATGAAGTGTCTAGGGGCCTATTTCCACTCTGAGATAAGGACCTAAAGAGAGAAAGAGGATAGTGGGTCGGCAGGCCAGAGGTGTGAGAGCACACACTAATGTGGCTGTGTGTGCTTCCCCCACCCGGGCCGTACATTTACATTCTTCTTCCTTCTTTGAAAGAGTGTGGATACACATCCAAGCTTTGGAAAAAAAAGATAAATAAGCAAATAAATAATGATGATGATCTAAACAAGGAGAAGCCTAGGTGGATCGCTTTCTCTTTCACTCTCCCTTTCTCTCCTCCCCACATTCTCTCTCCCTGTGATTTGGCTCCCTGCCAGCATCCATAGCTCACCCTCAGCTGTGGCGGCAAGCTCCAGATGTGCCAACGGCACAAGCTTTTTTTTCTCGGTGTGTCTGAGCGCTTGCTTGTGCGAGTGTGTGTGTGGGTGGGTGGGTTTTGCCAGCTGACTGCACCGTTTGATAACCCGCTCTCTGGATGCCCATCACCGGCCGCAGAGATAGAATTAAATGATGATGATCTTCCCACAAGTTGGGCGCAGAAACAGCGCATATAAATCTTGATTTCATCTCAGCGTGAGAAGTCTTTATCCATCATCACTCTTAATGAACAAGTCATTAGCCACGATGAATGGCGCGAAGGGCCCCCGTGCTCTTTCTGATGCTTTTGTTTGTGGCATTCAGGGAGAGGGGTCGGGGGGGGGGCAACTTCCATGCCCTTTCAAGGGGGTCAAACTCATTGCTCCAGATGTGGGGGTTACATCTCCAGGCCCCTAATGTACCCACACAGCCATGTACTAACCAGGTTTGGAAATAATGACAGCAAATAGAAGAGGTGCTTTTTGATGGTTTTTAGTGGGCAGGATTGTATATTACTGGATGAAGCTCCTACATCTTGCCAAACCAAATGGTTCCTCTTACATTTGATTCACAAAACCTGAAGCTTGGGTAATGCAAAAAGATTGGTGTTTCAAGGGCAGAGTTGCACATCAGAAATTCCATAGGGAATTTTTTGTTTGTATGTTAAAGAAAAGTTCCTGTGTGCTCAATTTGGTCTTTTGTATTTGAATGTTTTCAGAGTAGTGTTTCGGCATCTATTATAAAAGTTCACTAGAGTTCTCTAAAGCCCTTTTATTTCAAATCTAGATGTAGTTAAAAGCCTTTTTAAAGAATTTAACAGTATCTTCAACATAGCCCCAGGCTACCAAAAGCAGAATCCCAACCACCTGCATAAAATTTAAATGATGCAAGACTCTTTCAAATCTGTGAAATGCAACAGAGTGACTTTCATCAGAGAAAGCACTTTCCTGTTTGCTTTTTTTTTTTTTTTTTGAATTTCCAATTTGCAGCGATCCAGGAAACCAAATGTGACAAAGAATAATTAAGTATAACTCTTTATTAGGCCATTCTGTATGTATTTCTATTTGAACACATGGAGAAGCTGTAGTAGCTAACTCTCCTTGTTAGTGACAGCTGCCATGTTTTATTGCCATGTTCTTACATATTCCCTTCTCTGAAGCTTTTAAGACTCCACTGGGAACGCAGTCACTGTGTGCTTGATCATTTCACTTTATCATTTTTCCAGTCACTGTTTGTTTTTCATGCAAAAACTAATAAGGCAGTTTATAGTGAATATGCAGCCTTATGTTGAGACCAAAAAACCTACTGTTGCAAAGTTTGCAATACCATATGAATACATTCTGAATATATACTGTATTTTGGAAAAATCAGAACCCATTATTTTGTATATTCAGTTTCTCTTCAAAACATTAAGTATAAATAATTATTTTTCAGTGCCATGAAAAAAGTTCAAAAGCAGCTTCAACTTCATAGAAACTAAATATAATACTATCAAATAAAATAACAATACAACACCATATAATAACAAACATAATATCAATATATAATATCAAACTCCAAAACCAGGGTTCAAAAAGTGTTTAAATGACTTAGAGAAACAACCGTTCCAGACCTGGTAGACCATCAAAACTGGCAAGAAGCCATTAGAAAATTAGCACTAAATCACTGGATCTGGACTTTTGCAATGTGGAATATGGTTTTATAGTTTAGATGTTTAGTGTTTAGTTTTTTGGTAATAACAGAAGGCAGTATGTACACGTCTGAAGGAATAAAAGAGTCTCTGAACCATGTCTACAGTGATCTGTCAAGCACGGAGAATCAGTGTAAATGTGAGAATGTGTAACATTTGGAGTTGGTGATTTGGTTTTGATTGAAGGCATTATGAGTGCTGAGAAGATCAAGACATGTTTTTCAAACAACAAAACATTGGTCTTCAGCATCATTGAATGTGTTTGGGATCAATTGGATAATGAGAAGCAGAAAATGTAAACAATTTCTAGGACTGAGCTCTGGAGCTGTAAGCAAAGCAAAAGGTGGATACACTGAAAACTGAGAAATATGTATTTATGTTATGTTCTTCATTCATCATACAATGGAATTTTGTCATTTTGCTAATTAACTATATCCAGTCTGAGAGCATTCACGAAATTTCACATA